>JASANE010011313.1:0-17565 GCA_030248225.1 Trileptium ribeirensis
AGGGATCTAAGCGCACGCTATACAACGCTTCGGAATGTTGAGGACCGCTCTATACACAAAGAGCTAAACATGTGCTATGGTGCCCAATTTGCTATAAAATCAATACACATCAAAAGTACTACTTCTGTGCGGATAATGTTTATAGTATCCAATTATTTTCAGCTCACCTCAAGCAGCCGCTTCGTCAATACCTTTCGCGGTTCGACAAAGTTCATCTTTACGAGCTTCCGGTTCGTTCGGGATTGATCCGTGCCAGACTGGCTGGTGCCGAACATGCCACCGGAAAAATACTCGTGTTTCTCGACTCACATTGCGAATGTACCGACGGTATTAAACTAAAGCCGCATTCATACGTTGCAAAAATATTAACTCTAAGGCACACTACCCCACCACCCACACGTTCCAATACACTTACTTCTAGCCTAAATGTCTAAAGCATTACCTCACTTACCTAAAATTGCCAAAATTTAATGTTGGGGTCAACTCTAACAACGATTTGACTCACCGGAAGGCTTTTATTTTAACAAAAACCCACCAATTTCGTTTATGCATTTTGAAAAAAATTTCCAACAAGTATCTGGTAAAAAGTATGTGGTATCTTGGCTAAATGGTCACTACGACCCGGCTACACCAACTGGCAATCAATGTCGTTCCAATAATGTTTTAAGTTATCTCTCAAAAATCTGATATCAGCTTTGAATTGATTCATTCGTGCAATTTAGCTTTTGTAGTGTTTAGCTGTTACATTATATACGTTCAAATGTTTTGTCATCTATATTTTACATTCGAATTAATTTAAAATTTAAATTGGTTTTAACCAAATTTAATTTTTACAGAGGAATTGCTCAACAAATTACAGGCGCAGATTCAAACCAATTCCAGTTGGTGATTGAAAATTCAATTTTGATGGTTGAAATATCCAGAAAATTCGTTGGCAAAATATTGTGAGGCAGAAACGTTTCGCTACGATTAAATCGAGTCAGCAATCTGTGTAGTTGTTTTTGGAGTCAGCAATCTGTATTTTGTGTACTATCATCGAAAATCCAAAATTTGGCCTAATCAATAGCTATTTGGAAAAGTTAAAAATTTACATTTCCAACTGTTTCAACTGTGTATTATCGGCTGTCAGAACTGTTAAATAATGAAGCTTGAGAAATTTAGGGAGAAAATTGTGTGTCCCTATCAATTCCGCAAATCCCGTCTTAAAACCCAGTTTTGTTGCTAACGTAGAGCTTTATTGAAAACCATATTATCGGCGTCTTTTCTGTCATTTCAGTCGGCAATTACAGTCATTTAGCCTTCAGTCACACAAAATGCAGCTAATTTTTAATTTTTCAGGTTGGTTACCACCGCTTATCACTCCGATTGCTCAAAACTATACAATTTCAACGGTGCCAGTCATTGACATTATTGACGATGAAACTTTTGAGTACAAGTATTCAAAAGTAAGTTTGTTTCCAATAGTTTAAACTTTTTTTAATCTCGTCATCCCAAACACTTAATTTAATTAATTTTACGTATTTGAGGTGTCTTTAGGTCAAAGTGTGTCTATTTCAAATTAGGTGCAATCTAGCAACTGGTAACCAGTTTAATATAGGTTACTAATTGTAGGCAGCCAGAGGGTTTACCGCATATTTCGACGTCTAAAGGTGCGTTCATACATCAAACTTTTTGCTAAAATTTTGAACTCAAAATCTGATCAAATTGTGAAAGCTTTTTTAGTGAATTTGAACACTTTCAGATCTTTCTAGCATATGGTTTTAGCCAATCAGGGCGAAGGAATAGAACTTAAATATTCTTTGAGCTCAAAGTTTGAACCCAACTTTCGAAGCAGGATTATTTGCGATATTTTACGTTAGGAATTGAATTGAAGTGCAAAACGTTTGACGTCTGAACGCACCTTTAGACTTGAATGGTTGCTGATCTTGGCTTACCTTCGCAAGGATTTTGATTTTTCAAAGTTCTTGCTAGGCTAGGAAACCTACGCCAAAGCCGGCACTATCAAGAACGAAACAGATGGCGAATCACTTTAGCATGACCTTATCCCAAAATCTGCCGGCCAAAGCATAGGTACTTAGGCTTAGGACTTAGGCAGGGACTATCGAAAACGGGACAAACCGAAAATCACTTCAGGATAACTTCATCCCAAAATCTGTCGGCCGAAGCCTAGACTAAAGCAGGCACTGTCGAGAACAGGACAGCCCGCTAACAACTTCAGCATGATATTTATCCCAAAATCAGTCGACCAATTCCTAGACTAAAGCAGGTACTGTCGAGAACGGGACAAACCGCGAACAATTTCAGCATGACCTTATCCCAAAATCTGTCGGCCGAAGTCTTGACTAAGGCAGGTACTATCGAAAACGGGACAAATCGAGAATCGCTTCAGGATGACCTTATCCTAAAATCTGTCGATTAACCGCGTCTTAACAGTAGTAATCTAAGATTGGATGCTTAGGGCACAACTTCTTCTATGCTTATATTTTCATGACAAAGTGTGTTCCTTGAACTCAGTCGCACAGACAATCTGTGTCCTGCTGCTTGGGGTCTCCTGACTTGTTGAAAATGAAAATGTCCGTTTCCACCAGTGGGACGGTGCCAACCTCAGGTCTACAATTTGCTGGCCCGTACAAGGTCCAGAGTTGTAACTGGAGCCACAGGTGGTGTCCTCTTAATCGGTCATTTTCGCACAAATACTACTCAATTTACCGACCACAGCGGGATAGAAAGACTAGTCGCCCTGACCCGAGATGGAACACACGAGCTTAGGGTTGATAGTCCAACGCCCTACCAATTGAGCCACTGGGCCTATTCCTGACTTGTTATCCCTTCATATATTATCGTTTTATTGTTCGATCTATCCGTAGGCCAGCGATATGCAAGTTGGAGGATTTGGCTGGAATTTAGTTTTCGACTGGCACGCTTTACCAAAACGTCTCAAAGACAATCAAACCTCGATAACACAAAATATGCCGTAAGTTTGAGCGCACTGCACTATTTAAGGTAAATTAAGAGAATAATATTCTTCTCATATCAAATCTAAAACGACACAAATTTCACTTGTTCAAGTCTTTTGCGTTGTTTTCTTTATAAATACAGGCCTCGAGAATTGAACTGGGCGGCTTTACGTGGGACTTACGATTTCATTGGCATCCAAAACCTCTGCGATTACAGGCGTCTTATCCGAAACTGACTGACCCCATTCCGTAAGTCCCAGGAAGTTACATTATCACTGATTTTTAGCAAACAAAATTGTTTGAATTTTAGCGATAATTTAACTTTCCTATTTTGAAGTGCAGTTATTGTGCGACTAAAAGTCAAACTTCTACTGCTCCAGTGATTCTTGGGCTGTGCTATTCTAATTTTCGGACAATATTCATTATCATTTTATTAACACTTTAATTTGTGTTTCAATTTCCCTTTTTGTGTATTTAAACTTTTTCCAATTCGCTTCTTGATATAACCACCAAGTTTTCGTTCAAAACTCAAAATAGTTTGGGTTTTGAAGCCATATCGTAATGGTTTTCAGTTAGAGTTTGCTTTCCAATTCGCTTCCTGATAGAACTACCAAGTTTTCATTCGAAACTCAAAATAGATTAGGTTTTGATGCCATATCGTAATGGTTTTCAGTTTGCTCAGACATTTTCCACAAAAATTGGGAAAATGGCTAACCAAGCTTTAATTTAAACACCGACACTCGCCGTTCTACTCTTAACTTACTATATTTTCATTAAATATTCTCTAAAAATACATGATGGGATATTTTCGGAAATTTATAAAAAGAATTATTCAAGACATCAGAACCATAATTGGCAAGCCAATTTTGATTTATATTTGCAGTCTCGAAATTTGAACAAAGCTTAAGACAAAAATATAAGTACCAAGTAGAACCCACAACATGACGGCAGCAAATAGTCATCACTTAAGCAATCATATTTAGACTGCTAATTTAGTTGAACAATAATATTTGTCATTGCTAATAGGAGACGCTTGGGATCTAATTATTAGAAAACTAATTCTAAGTTATAACTACCTTGTAACAACAAGCAAATAGTCATCACTTAAGCAATCATATTTAGACTGCTAATTTAGTTGAACAATAATATTTGTCATTGCTAATAGGAGACACTTGGAATCGAATTATTAGAAAACCAATTCTAAGTTATAACTACCTCGTGTCTAAATTTTGTCCAAGTGAGTTAGATTTTAACCTCTGTTTTCTGATCAGAGTTATGGCTTAATTACAACGATACGACTTATTCACACAATAATACGATACTTTCATTACGGAATTGACAAATAGATCAGTATATGTCTGACTATGTAAAACTTAGAATATTGAACTAGTAAATGCAGAGCTCTTTGATCAAAATTTAGACTATCGCTGGAGTAACCCTCCTGTTCTTAACATTTGTCAAGTGCAAAGCAATGCAGTAACGTTGTCCTGTAAAGTGCGTTGTGTTTGCTCTTAAAGAACCGAGCTACAGCTTCCAGATAGCGTAGTGGCTAACGTACCAGACCAGCACAAAAACGTTCCAGGTTCAATCCGCGGATGCAGCATGGAGCAGTTTCTTCACCAGACTAGGAAATACACATTTGTTTAAGAAGGAAATGGTTTATGCTGGGGAGTAACCAACCACTACGATCAATAGGATGTGAAAAACCGATTGCTCATTCGTAACAAGTTTATATTGTGGTCTTTGAGTTTGTACGATTTACGTTCCAGTGATAATTGTTTTAGCTCATTCATGACCATTGGATTTATGTTTTGTTCAATAAGATCTTTGAAGTGATTTAATGTTTGACTGTGCATTGTTATTCGTTCGGAACCCATAAGCTCCCGAGCAACAGTTCCAATATAGCTCAGTGGTTTCACTTGTACAACGCCAGTTCGGTGCCGGTTTGAGTTTGTCACACAAATTAATTCGGGCACGGAAGGCATAAAAAGAAACTGCGTGGCAGTTATGCTTTTAGTAAAGCGCTTGACCCAATGCGGCATAAAGACTTCATAGGTTTCATGATGAAAAAATGTTTTGATACACTGGGAGCCCAAGTGTCTTTATTAAAAACTTTGGGGAACACTGTTTAAATATTTGGAACGGTTATAATCACACATAGAAAAATACGGAAGTGTTCAGGATAGCTCCAAAAATGCCAGAGGTGTACTCTTATTAGCGAATTTATTTCGGATAAGCTGAGACATGCCTTTGTCCTGACACTGTTTTAATGGTATGTAATGAGAAAATGTTTTAATGTGATGTCCATCGTGGAAAATAATGTTTTTAAAAATTCGGACAATGCAGGAGTGTCTAAATTTTGTAGGTCGCCCACAATGGCTGGTGGTCTTTTTGCAATTGCCAAGGATTGGTTCGCCCATTTAGGAGGGTACGATCCGGAATTCGAGATCTGGGGCGGCGAAAATATTGAAATCTCTTTGAAAGTAAGGAAACAACCGAACACAAATTACCCATGTTCTATTTGTGTGAGATTGAGTAAAGTTTATGTAATATATTTATTTTCTATGAAGAAGTTGTGCACATGTAATCATATTGTTATATGTATATAATACATATACATACATACATATGTGTGTATAATAGAAAACATCACTATAACAAGCATGTTCCTGAAATATATTAGTAAAAATTACGCTATCCGCAATCTTCAACGCTTGCGAACGAACGTTATGCTTAACAAATCTAGATGCTTTATTGGTGAGTGCCGTTGTTGAAAGTTTAAAATCATGACAGTTATGCGGCGCTCACGTTATAATGTCCCCGCTGTTTGGAACTTTTGATCCCCTGCCATCGCGACCCTACCGTATAGACAGTCAGGGTGACACCCATGCTGTAAATCAATGGCCGACGGCATGCGACACACCCCTAGATACTACATTTTTTCTTGACAGTGTACACACCCTTAGCTAACAATTTGGCGCGAATTTACTATAACGGACACCGTCTGTAGCTAATACGGTTTATTAGTCAACTGTACAGTGTAGTTGTTCCTAAATTCTCGATATTTGTATCTAGACCATATGAACATTGCTCAAATAATTCCGAACACTGTCAACAAAACAGCCAGAAGACACGGTGTGCCTGATACTGTCGAGAAGTGGTAATACGCGTAACTAGCTACCTTTGAAAAATTTATTAAAAACATGGGGTGTCTAAAACACCCTGGTGTCAACAGTGTGCCTGACACTGTGTGGTATACATAGGTTCCAAACGTTGGGGACATTATAAAGTGAACGCCGCATTAGAAGCTTCTGTTTTCGATAGAAAACCGTCAAATTTTGCACAAAGTGAGGCGAATTTGCACAAAGTGAGGCGAATTAAACTTTTTTGGCTTTCAGAGAACACTTTGATATCCTCCTCTGTAGATAGAGAACTTGTGATTGAAATTAAATTTAAAACTAAATCGGTTGATGTTAAATGTAGATGCTTTGTTGGTTTGACAACCACAGTGCCCTGAAAAAATTGGCTTACGCAATATTAACGTGAGCAGTTGCAATTCTAAAAAATATTAGCTATGTAATTCATTGAGAGTGTAAATAGTTTTGGATTATTTAAACATGATCTAGGAAAGCTATATTCCGAAACAGCACTCGTAAATTGCATGAAGCCAGTAAGAGGGACCCCACAGTTTAGAAGAAAAAAGCCGTCAAGAGTATCCCGCAAGTACAAAGAGGGTTCTGAGCGAGTAAAAATCAAATAACCATGCTAGAAAAAAGCACAATAAATTTATTCTATCTTGAAAATAGGACACGTTATATAGCAATTGTAAACTATTTGAGCACAAGTGGTGTGATGTGAACTAGGATTTGCGATTGTAAGGCCCGCTGAGCAAAAGGATTGGATCTTCCTTTTGTCCACACCGACTTACAGGCACAACTTCCGTTGGTTTTTGATTTGGACCAATTTGATAACCCGTTTTAGCTTTGGATGTGCGGCGGCCAATTGCTGAGCATTCCGTGCAGCCATGTCGGGCATGTTTTTCGCCATCACTCGCCGATCCCGTTCCCGAAGAAAGGCGGCGAGGTGGTGCGAAACACGGCGCGGCTGGCTGAAGTTTGGCTCGATCCCGAATACCGCGAAGATTACTACAATGCTATCCGAAAACACGTAAGTCCTATCGCTAAGTATTTATACAATTAATGTTCCCAACAGAGCAGGACACTTGTGTGGTTCCATTGGTGCTATTGGTATAAAAATTTATTCTTGGGTGTGAAATACGTGAAAATTTACAAAACTTCCGCCTGACTGACTGCTGTGTGTCGTATTATTAAAAGATTATAGCAACAAAATACTTAGCGGCTGAGCAGTACTTGGTGATGAAGAAGCTATTTAAGATCATCGGTCATCATCGGTCTTATAATAGTTTGAGCTGCCGGTTCTCGCGACTATATCGATTTATGATAAAAAATAATTTGAGAGAACGATGTTTATATCTTAGATGCTAATTTGTGGGTACGGAGCGGTTAAAAACCTCGGCCTGAAGCCCCTACTGGTCCATCCCTGGAGGCAAGGCTTCCTCTTCTTCCCCCCACCGGCCCCGAAGATACGGTTATCCCATGGGACCTTGCGCCTTCAAAATGTTTGACTTAGCAGTCAAAACTTACATTCAACAACGCAGTTTAGAGCAGTTACACGACTAATATTGTTTCCTGTTCGGCACAAGTCGCTAGCATTAATACCAGCAACGTTTGCTTACAGCTGGTTCTTTTTAGCCAGAGATTGGCGATATATATGATCGAATAGCGTTACGCGAACGACTTAATTGCAAATCATTCAAATGGTTCTTGGAAAACATCTATCCCGAGTTGTTCGTTCCACATCTGGGCATCGCTATGGGAGAGGTGAGTGATTGGCACTAGAAGAACTTCATTCGTTGTTTCTCAAATCATCTTTTATATCGCGTTTTGATCATCTAAACTTATTTTTAGCACTTAAAGAACTTATGTTTCTTTAGTTTTTTCAAATTGTTGTCACCCCCATCGTTTTTGTCTACCAGGCGCGGATAGCTGTATGTATTACATCCAGTTGATGGTTCGACAGTCCTGAATCTGAGACGATTTGAGTATTTGGTTCCAGCAATACCGTCCAATCTCCGCCACCGATCACTGAAAGGTTAATGTATCACGCGAAAGTTCGTTGGTGCTAAATTCAGCTGTTGTGAAATTATTAGTCTATTTCTATTGTTTTATTGAAATTTTAAATTTGCAATAGCCAAGTTTTTTAAATTCTGAGCGTACATGGATATACAGTTTAACTCGTTTCCTTCGCCCAAAACGTTTCGCAAAATATTCAACGTGAAAAAGTTTTTACCAAATTCAGCTACAACAAACTGTTTGGTAACCAACCGTTGTACTAAGCCATAACTCAGATGCACGGCGGTCAGTCCGCTATACAAAAAGAGCCCATATTGTTGTAATGCCACTGGTGTTTTCCAGCAAATCGGCCCTCGTTGGTCCATTTTAAAAGACATAGGTAACAATCCCTGGCCAATGTATCACATCAAGTTATAAAGAGCAAAAATTCCACTTCAATACATCAAATTCAAATTCAGCTACAACAAACTGTTTGGTAACCAACCGTTGTACTAAGCCATAACTCAGATGCACGGCGGTCAGTCCACTATACAAAAAGAGCCCATATTGTTGTAATGCCACTGGTGTTTTCCAGCAAATCGGCCCTCATTGGTCCATTTTAAAAGACTAGGACATAGGTAACAATCCCTGGCCAATGTATCACATCAAGTTATAAAGAGCAACAAATCCACTTCAAAATGTGCCATATCACCGATGTATCGGGTTTCTAGATATGGCCGTTTTCGTTTATTTCCGGCCTCATGAGCCTATGTAAAAACCCATTTTTAACTGACACTGCAGGATAGCAAACCGCTGTAAATGGTGTTGGGCTGGAAACTTCTCCATCACATTGGCAACTTCTACTCCAAACTTGGTCTCCAAACTCTGTTTAAATCAAAATTTATATCAATTTAAATCTTGTGATATCGTTTGTAAGAGATTTGATTAAAATTTTCACATTTGCTGCTGCATTAAATTTAAATCAAGTCCGGATATTACCACAACTACAGGCCTTTCATCATGTCATAAATGACCTGAGCCACGACGCTGCAAGCGATGGTTAAATTTTCAGATTTAGTCGACGTATCTTTGAACACAACCCACCCGTGGGTTACTACTTGGAGGCGACAGAATTGTTCAACCATAAAGAATGAAGTTTAAAGCCTAGCGCTCAGCTATGCCTAGCTATGGCCATTTCCGAATCCGCCTATTTCCAAGCGGGTAACTTGGGTGACTCTCTTGTTTAATTTATGACAGTAAATGCTTTTCCATTCAATTCAGTTCAATTAATATGTTTTTAGAAATTCCTGTTCCGAAAGTTGATAAATCATCTAGAATGCATTCCCCTCTTAATCGTATTATGCGTCTATTCGTTATGCGCCTGTGTATTATATGTTTACTAGAACAAAAAGTTAAAATACAACGCCAAATAAATGCTACATTTCAATTTTATACCATCGTCCAAACAAACATTATGTGAGTTAATGGTTGTTCGTGTAAATCCAACAGTAATAATTTTTACTTACACTTCAGACAAGTAGATAATGATAAATTTATTCATCATTGGCTTAATAAAATGTGTTGTAATTATTACTTAATTTGGAGCGTCATTGTTGAAAAAGTTTAAAATTTGGTACTTAATTTAAGGCTTTAGTAATGCTAACAAACATTTAAGCATAACTAAGCCATTTTTATCACTAAAGCAGCAATACTTTGCAAAGCAATGTCTCAATGTCTTAAATTTTAAATGTAGCATTCACAAAACTTTTTCGTTTTACAACTATTATCTATGCTCTACAAACTCAAAATATAAAATTGTTGTGATATATCGAGCATTATGCACTCATTATATATATAATTATATATATATATATATATATATAATTTATCATATATATTTATTGTGTATCTATAATTGTTTTATCGCATCAATATGTGTAGATTCAGGAAAGCAAATGTTACACAAAAAGTTAAACTTCAGCATAGATTATGCTAAAAAGTTTTGAATATTAAGCATGATTTAGGCTAAAATGTTATGATAAAATTGCCTCTTTCAGCATTAATAAGTAGCTTAATAGTGTTCATTGAGTGCCTTACCACACTACTTTTAATAAGCAAAACATCTTACGCAGTGCAAGAATACTTTGATAAGTTATGTTTAATGCCAAATATGTAACATTTTGAGTGCGCTGCCATTACGGTCGTGAGCCACCTCATCAGGGTCTCGAAGTCACTATTTTGAAACAATGAACACTAGAAACCGACAATTGCTTTCAGGGCCTGTGTCCTTGTTTGCTGGCAGATCAATTTAATGTTTCAGTAATCCTAGGTTACGAATTGTATTTCCAACCAAAATATTACTACAATTTAGATCCGGAACATGGCCGAAGACAAAACGTACTGTTTAGACGATTTCCAGTTTTACAAACAGAAAACTGGACCGATCAGTGTATTTCATTGCCACGGACAGGGCGGGCCACAGGTGCAGTTATGTTTTTATTTCAGTGCTCGCTTTTAGCACAACTGCCATTTTGGCACAAACAGCAACAACATTGTTTTCACTTTTGTCAGTCTAAAACTGCATTCAAGAGGTGCGGCTCGTCTGATTGTTCGTCACGTGTAATAATCATCATTTTCCGTCAATTAAGCTAAGAAGCATGCACCGAGATTTACTAGAATTGTTTAAACACCCAAAATTACTAATCACATTATCACGATGACACGTTTTGACTTATAAATTTTATAGCCCAATAAAATTGAGGTTATGGGAACCCGTGTATTTTATCACGGGAGCTTAGCCGATGTTTAACGACAGTTGCAATACCCTTTTTGCGAGGTGCAGATTGCTTTTCAAATCTACGTGGCATATCAACAAACATCATCGATATAGCACTTACTGTCGCTGTAACCACCAGCATAAGGAAGCCACATAAGCGAGACTGTGTCGTTCACAACACATAGTCATCGCGAGATCGATAGTATGCAATGAGTGAGGTACAGCCGTAAGGCTATTCCACACACGCAAATGAAACCACTGCCGCTTTTCCATGCTAAGCCGATTCCTTTTGTTGCGGCCTGCAATGGTACATTCACCAGTGCATAATTTGCAGTATTCTTCCACCAATTTTGATGGAACTAATTAGTGATCCAGGTATGTCAGAAAATTTATAAAACTAGCGCTAAATAGAACATGGCGGTATCCGGCAAAACGTGTCATCGTGATAATGTGATTAGTAATTTTGGGTGTTTTAAAATTTTAGAAAATCTGGGTGGCCATGCTTCTTAGCTTAATTGACGGAAAATGATGATTATTACACGTGACGAACAATCAGACGAGCCGCACCTCTTGAATGCAGTTTTAGACTGACAAAAGTGAAAACAATGTTGTTGCTGTTTGTGCCAAAATGGCAGTTGTGCTAAAAGCGAGCACTGAAATAAAAACATAACTGCACCTGTGGCCCGCCCTGTCCGTGGCAATGAAATACACTGATCGGTCCAGTTTTCTGTTTGTAAAACTGGAAATCGTCTAAACAGTACGTTTTGTCTTCGGCCATGTTCCGGATCTAAATTGAAGAAATATTTTGGTTGGAAATACAATTCGTAACCTAGGATTACTGAAACATTAAATTGATCTGCCAGCAAACAAGGACACAGGCCCTGAAAACAATTCTCGGTTTCTGATGTTCATTGTTTCAAAATAGTGACTTCGAGACCCTGATGAGGTGGCTCACGACCGTAATGGCAGCGCACTCAAAATGTTACATATTTGGCATTAAACATAACTTATCAAAGTATTCTTGCACTGCGTAAGATGTTTTGCTTATTAAAAGTAGTGTGGTAAGGCACTCAATGAACACTATTAAGCTACTTATTAATGCTGAAAGAGGCAATTTTATCATAACATTTTAGCCTAAGTCGATGTTATATTCAAAACTTTTTAGCATAATCTATGCTGAAGTTTAACTTTTTGTGTAACATTTGCTTTCCTGAATCTACACATATTGATGCGATAAAACAATTATAGATACACAATAAATATATATATGATAAATTATATATATATATATATATATATAATTATATATATAATGAGTGCATAATGCTCGATATATCACAACAATTTTATATTTTGAGTTTGTAGAGCATAGATAATAGTTGTAAAACGAAAAAGTTTTGTGAATGCTACATTTAAAATTTAAGACATTGAGACATTGCTTTGCAAAGTATTGCTGCTTTAAGTGATAAAAATGGCTTAGTTATGCTTAAATGTTTGTTAGCATTACTAAAGCCTTAAATTAAGTACCAAATTTTAAACTTTTTCAACAATGACGCTCCAAATTCAGTAATAATTACAACACATTTTATTAAGCCAATGATGAATAAATTTATCATTATCTACTTGCTCTAAGTGTAAGTAAAAATTATTACTGTTGGATTTACACGAACAACCATTAACTCACATAATGTTTGTTTGGACGATGGTATAAAATTGAAATGTAGCATTTATTTGGCGTTGTATTTTAACTTTTTGTTCTAGTAAACATATAATACACAGGCGCATAACGAATAGACGCATAATACGATTAAGAGGGGAATGCATTCTAGATGATTTATCAACTTTCGGAACAGGAATTTCTAAAACATATTAATTGAACTGAATTGAATGGAAAAGCATTTACTGTCATAAATTAAACAAGAATATTACTTAAGTTACCCGCTTGCAAATAGGTGCATTTTAAATGGCCATAAGGAGGCATAGCTGAGCGCTAGGCTTTAAACTTCATTCTTATGGTTGAACAATTCTGTCGCCTCCAAGTAGTAACCCACGGGTGGGTTGTGTTCAAAGATACGTCGACTAAATCTGAAAGTTTAACCATCGCTTGCAGCGTCGTGGCTCAGGTCATTTATGACATGATGAAAGGCCTGTAGTTGGGGATATCCGGACTTGATTTAAATTTAATGCAGCAGCAAATGTGAAAATTTTAATCAAATCTCTTACAAACGATATCACAAGATTTAAATTGATATAAATTTTGATTTAAACAGAGTTTGGAGACCAAGTTTGGAGTAGAAGTTGCCAATGTGATGGAAGTAGCTTCCAGCCCAACACCATTTACAGCGGTTTGCTATCCTGCAGTGTCAGGTAAAAATGGGTTTTTAGATAGTGCCTCATGAGGCCGGAAATAAACGAAAACGGCCACACTGAGAAACCCGATACATCGGTGATATGGCACATTTTGAAGTGGATTCGTCCTCCCAAGAACCTGATGTGATACATTGGCCAGGGATTGTTACCTATGTCCTAGTCTTTTAAAATGGACCAATGAAGGCCGATTTGCTGGAAAACACCAGTGGCATTACAACAATATGGGCTCTTTTTCGGTATAGGTGACTGTAATTGCTTGTGATATTTGAGTTATGGCTTAGTACAACGGTTGGTTACCAAACAGTTTGTTGTAGCTGAATTTGAATTGATGCTTCAAGTGATTTTGTTGCTCTTTATAACTTGATGTGATACATTGGCCAGGGATTGTTACCTATGTCTTTTAAAATGGACCAACGGAGGGCCGATTTTGCTGGAAAACACCAGTGGCATTACAACAATATGGGCTCTTTTTGTATAGCGGACTGACCGCCGTGCATCTGAGTTATGGCTTAGTACAACGGTTGGTTACCAAACAGTTTGTTGTAGCTGAATTTGGTAAAAACTTTTTCACGTTGAATATTTTGCGAAACGTTTTGGGCGAAGGAAACGAGTTAAACTGTATATCCATGTATGCTCAGAATTTAAAAAACTTGGCTATTGGATGAAATTTTAAAA
Source organism: Trileptium ribeirensis (assembly GCA_030248225.1). Lineage (NCBI taxonomy): Eukaryota > Metazoa > Nematoda > Enoplea > Enoplida > Thoracostomopsidae > Trileptium > Trileptium ribeirensis. Next base: position 13,911 of record JASANE010011313.1, read on the forward strand.
ATAAATAAAACAATAGAAATAGACTAATAATTTCACAACAGCTGAATTTAGCACCAACGAACTTTCGCGTGATACATTAACCTTTCCAGCGATCGGTGGCGGAGATTGGACGGGTATCGCTGGAACCAAAATACGGGAATCGTATAAGATTCAGGACTGTCGAACCATCAACTGGATGTAATACATACAGCTATCCGTGCCGGGAAGACAAAAACGATGGGGATGCCAACATATTCTAAAAAACTAAAGAAACATAAGTTCTTTAAGTGCCAAAAGTAAAATCAAATGATTACAACGCGATATAAAAGATGATTTGAGAAACAACGAATGAAGTTCTTCTAGTGCCAATCACTCACCTCTCCTATAGCGATGCCCAGATGTGGAACGAACAACTCGGGGATAGATGTTTTCCAAGAACCATTTGAATGATTTGCAATTAAGTCGTTCGCGTAACGCTATTCTATCTTAATCGCCAATCTTCTTGGCTAAAAAGAACCAGCTGTAAGCAAACGTTGCTGGTATTAATGCTAGCGACTTGTGCCGAACAGGAAACAATATATGAAGCCCGTGTAACTGCTCTAAACTGCGTTGTTGAATGAAAGTTTCAGCTGCTAAGTCAAACATTTTGAAAGGCGCAAGGGCCTCATGGGATAACCGTAATTCTTCGGGGCCGGTGGGGGAAGAAGAGGGAAGCCTTGCCTCCAGGGATGGACCAGTAGGGGCTTCAGGCCGAGGTCTTTAACCGCTCCGTACCCACAAATTAGCATCTAAGATATAAACATCGTTCTCTCAAATTATTTTTTATCATAAATCGATATAGTTGCTAGAACCGGCAGCTCAAACTTATCATAATACCGACTATGACCGCTTAGCCCAAATAGCTTCTTCATCACCAAGTACTGCTCAGCCGCTAAGTATTCTGTTGCTATAATCTTTTAATAATACGACACACAGCAGTCAGTCAGGCGGAAGTTTTGTAAATTTTCACGTATTTCATATCTGAAGATAAGTTTTTGATACCAATAGCACCGATGATAAAACGACACAAGTGTCCTGCTCTGTTGGGAACATTAGTTGTATAAATACTTAGCGATAGGACTTACGTGTTTTCGGATAGCATTGTAATAAATCTTCGCGGTATTCGGGATCGAGCCAAACTTCAGCCAGCCGCGCCGCGTTTCGCACCACCTCGCCGCCTTTCTTCGGGAACGGGATCGGCGAAGCCAATGGCGAAAAACATGCCCGACATGGCTGCACGGAATGCTCAGCAATTGGCCGCCGAATATTCGAAAGCTAAAACGGGTTATCAAATTGGTCCAAATCAAAAACCAACGGAAGTTGTGCCTGTAAGTCGGTGTGGGCAAAAGGAAGATCCAATCCTTTTGCTCAGCGGGCCTTAGCATCGCAAATCCTAGTTCACATCACACCACTTGTGCTCAAATAGTTTACAATTGCTATACTTTTTGTCCTATTTTCAAGATAGAATAAATTTATTGTGCTTTTTTCTAGCATGGTTATTTGATTTTTACTCGCTCAGAACCCTCTTTTGTACTTGCGGGAGACTCTCACCAGCTTTTTTCTTCTAAACTGTGGGGTCCCTCTTACTGGCTTCATGCAATTCACCAGCGCCGTTTGCATAGCTTTCCTAGATCATGTTTAAATAATCCAAAACTATTTACACTCTCAATGAATTACATAGCTAATATTTTTTAGAATTGCAACTGCTCACGTTAATATTGCGTAAGCCAATTTTTTCAGGGCACTGTGGTTGTCAAACCAACAAAGCATCTACATTTAACGATAACCATTTTAGTGCTTTAAATTTAATTTCAATCACAAGTTCTCTATCTACAGAGGAGGATATCAAAGTGTTCTCTAAAGCCAAAAAAGTTTAATTCGCCTCACTTTGTGCAAATTCGCCTCACTTTGTGCAAAATTTGACGGTTTTCTATCGAAAACAGAAGCTTCTAATGCGGCGTTCACTTTATAATGTCCCCAACGTTTGGAACCTGATGTATACCACACAGTGTCAGGCACACTGTTGACACCAGGGTGTTTTAGACACCCCATGTTTTTAATAAATTTTTCAAAGGTAGCTAGTTACGCGTATTACCACTTCTCGACAGTATCAGGCACACCGTGTCTTCTGGCTGTTTTGTTGACAGTGTTCGGAATGATTTGAGCAATGTTCATATGGTCTAGATACAAATATCGAGAATTTAGGAACAACTACACTGTACAGTTGACTAATAAACCGTATTAGCTACAGACGGTGTCCGTTATAGTAAATTCGCGCCAAATTGTTAGCTAAGGGTGTGTAGTCAAGAAAAAATGTAGTATCTAGGGGTGTGTCGCATGCCGTCGGCCATTGATTTACAGCATGGGTGTCACCCTGACTGTCTATACGGGTAGGGTCGCGATGGCAGGGGATCAAAAGTTCCAAACAGCGGGGACATTATAACGTGAGCGCCGCATAACTGTCATGATTTTAAACTTTCAACAACGGCACTCACCAATAAAGCATCTAGATTTGTTAAGCATAACGTTCGTTCGCAAAGTGTCTAAGATTGCGGATAGCGTAATTTTTACTAATATATTTCAGGAACATGCTTGTTATAGTGATGTTTTCTATTATACACACATATGTATGTATGTATATGTATTATATACATATAAACAATATGATTACACTGTGCACAACTTTCTCTTTCATAAGAAAATAAATATATTACATAAACTTTACTCAAATCTGGCACAAATAGAACATGGGTAATTTGTGTTCGGTTGTTTCCCCTTACTTTCAAAAGAGATTTCAATATTTTCCGCCGCCCCAGATCTCGAATTCCCGGATCGTACCCTCCTAAATGGGCGAACCAATCCTTGGCAATTGCAAAAAGACCACCAGCCATTGTGGGCGACCTACAAAATTTAAGACACTCCTGCATTGTCCCGAATTTTTAAAAACAATTATTTTCCACGATGGACATCACATTAAAACATTTCTCTCATTACAAATACCATTAAAACAGTGTCAGGACAAAGGCATGTCTCAGCTTATCCCCGAAATAAATTTGCTAATAAAGAGTACACCTCTGGCATTTCTGGAGCTATCCTCGAACACTTCCCGTATTTTACGATGTGTGATTATAACCGTTCCAAATAATTTAAACAGTGTTCCCCAAAGTTTTTAATAACTTTTTTCTGGTCCTCCAGTGACTATCAAAAACATTTTTTCATCATGAAACCTATCGAAGTCTTTATGCCGCATTGGGTCAAGCGCTTTACTAAAAGCATAACTGCCACGCAGTTTCTTTTTATGCCTTCCGTGCCCGAATTAATTTGTGTGACAAACTCAAACCGGCACCGAACTGGCGTTGGTACAAGTGAAACCACTGAGCTATATTGGAACTGTTTGCTCGGGAGCTTATGGGTTCCGAACGAAATAACAATGCACAGTCAAACATTAAATCACTTCAAAGATCTTATCTGGACAAAAGATAAATCCAATGGTCATGAATGAGCTAAAACAATTATCCACTGGAACGAAAATTGAAGGTACAAACTCAAAGGTTACAATATAAACTTGTTACGAATGAGCAATCGGTTTTTCACATCCTATTGATCGTAGTGGTTGGTTACTCCCCAGCATAAACCA
>JASANE010011314.1:0-170830 GCA_030248225.1 Trileptium ribeirensis
AGAGTTTGTAGAGACAAGCAGCGCAAACGGTCCTGATAATACAGGTGCAAGATGCCGTTGACAAGTCCAGTGGCACGGCGTTGGACGTCTTCCAACATGTTTATGTCGCCGCGTTGATGTGGAGACCAAGCTTGGCTGGCGTATTCTACTATGGGGCGTACTAGAAAACGATACAGGAGGAGAAAGACTTGTTTGTCGAGCGTGCCAAATGTTCGTTGAAGCATCGAAATGACGCGATGTGCCTTAGCGGCAGTGTTCTCCACATTTTAGAGATGATGACAACATAAAGCCGAAATACTTTTCGACGACACGTGATGGGATGAATTCGCCGGCAAGCTCGTACTCATGTCTGGGATTATTTCGACCGAATTGAATAACCTTGCTTTTTGTAGCGGAAAAAGACAGTGAATTTATAGACCACTCAACAGCGGTGTTTAGATCTAGTTGGAGTTGATAACTATCTATGTCGGGACAAGATTTACTAATACGGCGGAGGAGACATGTGTCGTCAGCAAATGACCAGATGTGGCTGATGATACCACCCGGAAGATCATTTATGAAAAATATAAAGAGGGTTGGACTCAGAACGGATCCCTGTGGGACCCCACTAAGAACTGCGATTGATCGAGATGGTTTGCCAGATATAATTACACATTGTCGACGACCGTGTAGAAATGATTCAAGCCATCTGAGAAGAAGGCCATCAAAGCCGTTAGATCGCAGCTTGTTTGTGAGATGGACATGCGGAACCATGTCAAAGGCTTTACGTAAGTCCAATAGAACATCTGCACAGTCGTTGGAGACGACTAAAGAGGTAAGAATTTCAAAGAAATCGATAAGTTGGAGAGTAGTCGACCGAGAGTTACGGAAACCGAATTGAGTGGAGCTGAATAGATTGTTTGTTAGAGCGAATTCCATGATAGATTTTTTGATAATTGTCTCCATGATTTTAGAACAAGAAGCAGTGAGACTGATTGGGCGATAGTTACTCGGATCCAGTTTAGATCCGTTTTTGAAAATAGGAATGACATTTGCAGACAACCAATCCGAGGGGAGAGTAGAGGAGGTGAAAGACTTACGAAACAATAGAGACAGTGGATGGGCTAAAGCAACAGCGCAGTTTATAAGAAGACAGTCCGGTATTCCGTCGGGTCCAGGCGAAGACTGCCGCTTAAGGTGACGGAGAGTATCGCAAACGATGCGAGGGGAAAAGTTTACATCGAAGAGAACTCCGTTTGTCCTAGTAGGGAAAGATGGGACATTGGTGGTATTTTCTTGTTGAAACACGGACGAAAAGAATGTATTAAACTCGTTAGCGACGTTGGCTGGTTTCGATAATATGGTACCTGTAGCGGAACGGACTTGCTGTTGCGGAGGTGCACATTTACGAGCAGCGTTGACGTGTCCCCAAAATAGCTTTGGGCGAACATTTATGAGTGACGCTAAAGAAGACATATTTGCGACGGGAACGGCGAACTTCGATGTCGGCCAGAAGAGACAAGCGGCGATAGTTGACCCAAGCAGGTTCTGTTTGATGGCGTTTGAAGTAACGGTAACCGTTTCTTTGGCGATTTAAGGCACGACGACAACGATAATCTGCCCACAAAGGATAGCGTGAAGATGCATTGCGAGTTAGAGGAACATACATGGTGGTGGCGGAGTTTATGGCGCGGATAATGTGTCGCCACATTTCTTCTACTGACATCGAGTCATCGATTGATATGTTTGCAGTGAGGTAGTTTGACATACCTACCCAATCGGCACGTGACCAGCAAGGTCGGCGACTATGTTTTGTAGAATTAGGTACACAAGACAACTGGAAACTCACTACGAAGTGGTCGCTGCGACCGACGCCGGGACCAACAGTGACGCGGTGGACGATGTCATTGGAGCAAAATACCAGGTCAAGTATGTTGGATTTTTGGGTTGGTTCGAGTACTAACTGTGTCAGACCTAATTCAAACGTCAAATTCATAAAGTCGTCACAGATGTGAGGCCAGTTTGGCGTGAACCAGTCGATTTGTGGCCAATTGAAATCGCCAAATATTAATAAAACATTTAAGTTTTCAGAGCGAAATGTTTGCAAGTAATTGTACAATTGAGTGTTGGTGATTGAATCGTTTAAGGGGGATCGATAGACGCAACAAACAAGTATGTCGAGAGAGGCTGTTTTTATAAAACAGGATGCCACGTCGGGATGATCCGGACAATTGACAAGGGCTTAGGGCTTAAGTGAGTTATGTGCAAATATAATACACAATAATTACACTTAATTAAACAAATAATCTTATCGGCCACATTCCGATCATATTTCTAGAAATTTTGGGCCGATTTTAATATGAAATCTTATTTAATTTAGTTGATTTACGACTGTGTTTATAAAACTTAATACCAAATCTAATATAAAAGCTTCTGGAAACTTCTAAAATTATACTAAACTTTATATTAACTGCCTTTAAAGCTACACTAGAGCTAATTTCCAAATACCTATAATATTGACTTGACGGCGCACCTTTGATCGGTGGGTACCTGCCTTTTAGTACACAACTTCGTAAACTAGTGTTACTGCTACTTCCAACGTTATAATTGTATACCGATTTTATATTAAACTACTGATAAGAAGTCCAAGCTAACTGAAAACTTTATATAAACTGTATATGAAATATATATATAAATTAAACAGTCCACATACGTCGTCTTTATCCTAAAACTTTATACTTAAAACTTTAAAACTTACTAACCGAATTACCTATACCGAAGCTTAATCAACGTAGTATTTGTGGGCAATTATAAAAGTTGTAACTGTAGAGCACACATTTGTATTAATTTTATATCAAGTTTCTGTTTCCATACCGACATAGAAGCTGGAGTGCTATCCGAAAAAGAAAACGCTGTTCATGACAACAGGAAAGGACGCGAGGGCAAGGGGTAAAAAGAGGGCGGGGGGTCCCTGGGCGATGGCCAGAGTTCCAAACCACACCCGGATTCGGACTCAGTAGGTCCGTCCGGTCATTTTAAGATGTAACAGGACCGTATTCGGTCGACAGGGGGGAAATAAGCTCTTGGGGGAGGGTCCATGTCAAATTTTTCTCCGGGTAGGGTGTTCTTAACGGTTCCCGCGGGTTCGGAATATACTTTTCTGGGGTGTTTTAGATATATTTGGGATAGTCTCAATCAGGGGAATAAAATGAGGGGTGACACGCCTGTCGGGGCGTAACTTCTGAAGTCTTCATATGGGGTATCTAAAAGTGGGCGCAGCGGGACCGGTCTGTGCTCAAGAGAAAGCCTCGGATCTGGGGCTTATAATGATACCACGTACATAATCTTGTGTTAAATATTCGTTGAATTATTTGACTAATTGTATTTTACCGGCTTTTTCATATACTTCATTGTGCCTAATTTCCGTGGATCCGGGTCGGCTTTCCATGAAACCGGTCTCATTCGAAAGACCGTAAAATTTCCTATAAGAAATGTTCGGTGCGAAAAATTTTCGAATTCTCAGCGGTTCCAGAGTTTCTGAGACCGGAGCCGATATTTTTGGTTTCTAAATTTCATAAATTTCATTTTTCGTTTCTTACTATCAACCAGCGAGATTAAACGCTGGTAGATAATATTTCCGTAAAGTTTGACAAATTACCAGTGTGGCGAGCACTGGTGAATTTTATATTTTCGGCTTCCTCTTATAATTTTCAGGGAATTCTCTCAATTGCTGTTCACCTTCGAGCGAACAGTCATGCCTTTTGTGGTCCTCATTCAGACAGAGTCGAGCGGGTCTTCGTCACGGCCAGTTATTCCAATGACAATTTGTAACTAATTTTTGGTCCTACCATTAGGGGTAGATGCTTATTCTGGGTTCAGCAAGGAGTGGTACCGTCCTAAGATTCTCGACAAATCGAGTATGGCAAGGGCTCGCCCATCTGCGCGTTCTGCACCTATAAATATCAGTTTGCGTGCACGAAAATCCTCAATTTCCTTCTGAAATCCTGTCAAAATAGTTACGCTCTATCAGTCGTACTCCAACCTGAGAATTTACAAAAATTGAAACCAACAATGAATTGGCGTGTGTTTCAAACGGTGGGCACATGGAACCAAGGGCAAAATATATACAGCAACCGGAGCAATACAAAGCGGAGCATACGGACACTAAGGTGCAACACCATTGGATCCGCAATACAATCAAGTAGTATAGAAACAATTTGGTGATCAATCCCGGAGTACCATTAGCAACGGCATACGTGTATCAAATCTGCAACATAGCGACACAACACATCATACTACAACAAGCGACGGCTCCAACGCAATCAAATCAACAACGAATACCAACAATACTACAACCTAATGGCGATGAACTAGCAATTAATTGAAGCCTTGATCTCGGTGGCGACTAAAGAAACACCACAAGCAGCGAACACAGTGCAACAAGCTATAATGATCAAGTTGGAAAACGTAGTACAATATCTACAAGCGTACAAGGGCGAAATCAGTTTCGAGAAATTCCGCAAAGAACTTGAGAAAGTGTTAGCTATACACGGGATTGACGATGAGCAAGAAAAATTCCAAGTCCTGAAAGCAAAAATGCGCGATAAAGTAGAATATTTTTAGGAGCTAACACTCGAGAAGGATAAGGATCTAAACAACTATGCCGAACTGATCAAAAAATTCAAAGAAAAATTTGATGTATATACCAAAGACGCTGACAAATCACATGAATACAATCTTTGAAGAGGTCCTCAAGTCCGTGTTGATTACAGGATTATAGAACGAAATCCAAAATCGATTATGCGCGGCGAAAGAAGATATCTTCGTGACATTGACAGACAAGGCCGAAGCAATCGTTAACTTGTAGCAGCAGATGAACTAAGGATTGCGAAGTGCAAGTGACAAACGACCAAGGTACAGAGACATAGAATCGAGTCAAACGAGAATGAATATAGGCCAACAAGCGATGCGATCGAAGCTACGAAGACCGAAAGTATAATGGCGTCCGCAACAGTGGAGAAATCAATTAATGAAAGTACGCCAACCGCAACAACAAATCGTACAACCGTGGACGATGCCGATACAAGTGATGCCAACACAGAACAACATTTATTACATCGGCAACCGGCGCAACCGTACTATTATATATACGACCGACAGGAGTGCAACAATCTATGCTGCAAACAATATATACCCGGTGCAAGTACCGCACCAAATAAATTGGCAAGAGCAACAAAGAATGCCGATATCAGTGTCACATCAACAAGAGCAAAATCGGCATACGTCAATGAATCTCCACCAAGATGCGACAATTGCGGGAAATTGGGCCATAGAATAGAACAGTGTTCCACAAGAAATGCAGGACAAAACGTACGAGGAAAACATGGAAAATCAATAACTCAAGTCGATATAGAATAACACCAACCCGACTATAGAAATTGAAGTCATTTTGGCGGACAAAAAAAACGTTCGTAGAAGTGAATCAACTGGATAGAACAGAACACAAACCGTGCAGTGTTCAGATGGTCCCGTCGAGATACTATATTGATACGTACCCAGCAGAAAACAAGAAACTCATAGGCCTAGTTGGCATTTTATCACAAATAACGATCATTAGGGAAAAATAATACGAAAAGTATTTCAACCAGTTACCGCTCTAACAAACAGCATTACGCGCAGTAGCATTCAATAGATATTTAACGGAAAGATCGATAGGATATTTCTTCTTACCGATACACCTAGAAAAGAAGGAAGATTCGTCGTGATCCGAAAGTTTCCAAATGTTGCGATATATGGATACGACTTCTTAGCAGCTTTCGAACTAGTAATTGATTATCAACAGTTAAGAATCATGACGAACGACAGATTGTTACCTCATAGCTGGCCGGCCAATGAAATGGGATCAATTCGACAAGAAGACGAGAATAACATCGAAGTATGCAAATACTCGTGCAGAAAAGTAATCACACCGTGGTTATCGAAGTCAAGACACCACATGGAATACCAGAAGGTGACGCGTAATATATAGGAAAACATTAGCAAAGACTAGTAACGGCCTAGCGATTCCAAACAGTATTGTCAAGTAAAGGATGGTTAACATTTAAATACCAATGTGTAACCTAAACATGGTCGAGGAAGAAATAATCGAGCTGGTGAGAAGGCCAACCGTTGGTACGATAAGTGGAAGAGAAGATCGTAAGAATAGTAGTTGATGAAGAAAAAGCACAACGACCTATCTATCGGTTCGAACGAAAGGAAATAAAGAATGGAACGAGACAGAAAGAAAAAGAAGATTCAAATTGGATTAAAATCGGGAAAAGTGGGTAGCCAATAATCATATCCTAAACTGATGAAATTCAGACAGAATCCACAGATATATCGATCGTGGATACAGAAATAAGAGAAAAGCAGAAAGAACAACGACAGTTCGATATCAAGCGATTTCAATAACAGATATATAATATGTCAAACTGAGCATATTAACGGGATAGAACTTGCGACCAGAATCGACTTGGAAAAATCAGTGAAGGATGAAGAAGGAAAGGCATATTTGGCATCCGTACTTGACAATTACCAAGACGTCTTTTCTGAGTCAGACTTTGGCATCGGCATTAACACGCAAGTGGAACACTATATTCAAACAACAGTCGAAAACCCAGTGCAACAACCATTACGACGGCTTCTATACGTAAATCGAAATGAACAGAGCAAGCAGACTCAAGAATGCTTGAGCAAAAAGTGATCGTACAGTCCGTGGGCATCACCAGTCGTACTGACTAACAAGAAAGACGGGTAAAATAGATTCTGTGTTGACTACAAAATGCTGAACTCAATCAGAAAGAGTGATAGTCTCTCATTACCAAGAATCGATAACATGTTGGATGCGTAACAGATCCATATGGATCGTTACGAGGTGGATTAATCCTGACCACAGCCTAATGGCAAACTTTTACCGAAAACCCATAATCTTGAGCACACAATAATGGTCACCTTTTACAATAATCCTGACCACACCCCAATGGTCAACATTTTTTCAAATACCAAAAATCCCTTCCACAGTGTAATGGACAACATTTTTCCGAGTAACAAAAATCCTGTCCACAGTGTAATGGACAACATTTTTTCCGAATACCAAAAAGCCCGTCCACAGTGTAATGGACAACATTTTTCCGAGTACCAAAAAAATCCTGTCCATAGTGTAATGGTCAACATTTAGTTGAGTTCCCCAATAATCATGACCACGTGTATAGTGGCCAACTTTTCCCAATTCAGCCCCCAGAGTCTCCCCAAACTGGGACACCCGGCGGGAATAGCCCCAAAAGGGTGAGAAACCCACCGTCGCATTGCAATACGTACATTTATGTAAGAGAACCAATTAATCGCCTCTTTGCGCAAGCAAATATGTATAAACTGAGTCCCTCTGTATATACTCATTGACCATAAAGCCCTGTTGTCATCCCATATGTAGACTGCCTAACTGGCACAAACCTTGAACCATCATATATACGTAAACCAGCAATTGCAACAACTCGCAAGATCAATACAGCTATATAAGTACACAATTATGGCAAACTAGAAATCACTGGGTATATATTAATAATTGAAACATAACTGAAATCAAGGTATATACGTACGTACTCGGAATAAATTCAATAGCACCATATAAGTATATATATATAGCAGGGAGTAACCGGAATTCCGGTTCCGGTTCCGGCGAAAATCGTGTTCCGGTTCCGGTTCCGGCAAAGGGCAAAAACCATACCGGAACCGGAATTCCGGTTTAAAAATTTTGTTTGAAATTTTCCACGTTTTTTGCTTTATCCTGCAATCCAAACATATGTAATATATATTATACAATGATCAAGCCCCAATACAACCAAGCAAAAGAAAAGATTAACTAACCAATTTGCCGTGTAAAAGGTAAGTAGGGCACATAATTTGAGCAGGAATTTTTCATAATAACCTGCAGGAGTTTGTTAAATCAAAGCCAGGTCAATGCTTGTCATTAGCAGCTCTGTGGATTTCACACACCCAGAAGTCTTTACATATGAATTAAACCGGTCCAACTCGGTAACAGAGTATGGCTTACGCAGAAGTACTTAGGGTATGCCTGGCTAACATAAATTGCGTCAGGCACCCGCCAGTGCGCTTGTAAACTTGGTAAGTCAGTTTAACTTGAGAGTAAAATAACGTTATCTGCAACGCAGCTAGAAACTGCTTTCTTTTTTCAATGAACTGTATTTATTGAAACTGTGCGAGCAGCATCACAGTGTGTCTCACTTATAGCATTCTGATTAGAAAGTTATCATTATTATGATCTAACTGACGGGCACTGTTTGTTCAACGCTAGCCTAAACAGTGTCTCTCACCACTGATCAGAAAATTACCTTCTATCTATTATTTTCTCTTAGAATCATATAAACCAATAATTTTAAGTTTCCTACAGAAGAACATACAACAAACGTATGTGTAGTAAAGGGAGGCGACTGGAGACAGAGCGAAAGTGTGTATTCTACGCTCCAAGCTTTGTAAGCATATTCGATTTGACGCAGTATATGCAATGGTGTATAGTGGAAAGCATTTTTGCTCTGGGTGTCCAAAAATCGACATATTTGATCGATAAATAAACATTATTAGCTTCATCAGTCTCTTTAAAGTTTCAGAAACGCAATAATACCATCGCAAAACAATAAGTTTAATGTAAAAGTTATTTTTAATGCATTTTAAATCCACTATACCTTCATTTCTTCCATCATCTGTTTTACTATATATAAATTTCGAAGACCAGGTTCCGGTTCCGGTTCCGGTTCCGGATCCGGTTTAAATGGACGGTTCCGGTTGCTGGTTCCGGTTCCGGTAAATTTTGGTTCCGGTTATTCCCTGATATATAGGTAAACGACACGAGTCCGGAATAATCAGGTTCAAGAGTCCTGCTATGTAACCGACGCGTATTTTCAGTATTTCGGCCTGCACCGCCGACCTTGTTTTGATCAAGATGGGTGTCGCTGTTGATATTTCAGGGATGGACGATCGTCAAGGAATTGTTGCCGTATATATAAACATCTATATCTATCTATATACGTATTGTTCGTAGTGCCCTAAAGGCACGTCTTGGTAACTATATTGACGATATCATGATTTCTACCACATTATTGCTGGCCACAAAGGCATCGTTGATATATATGCTTGAATTACGTACCATTGATATCGTTTTTGTTATACTTTTGATGGCCATAAAGGCCCGTGTTCGATACATATTATCTTAATCGTATCATATAGCTGTGTACCGTTGAAATCGATGTCGTTGATCATATGTATTTTCAGGCACAACATCCAGCAAATTGATTAGGACATGAATTGTTAACCAGATATATGTGTATCTTTATATGTTTGCTGTACCGTATTCATACCGTTCATTGTTACTATATGAGGCCATAAAAGCGCCACCCTATTGTTATCATTGTATACCATTGTATATGATCATGCCGTGCTATAATTGTACTATTTTATTTGATTGATCAGGCCATAAAAGCTCCTGCCTTGTACCGTGTTTTATGTACTCTGTTTGTAATACTTGGTTGCAATTTTTGTAATTTTTAGGTTGGAAGTACGACTGATAGAGCGTAACGTATTTGACAGGATTTTAGAAGGAATTTTAGGGATTTTCGTGCACGCAAACTGATATTTTATAGGTGCAGAACGTGAGTATGGCGAGCCCTTGCCATACTCGATTTGTCGAGAATCTTAGGACGGTACGACTCCCTTGCTGAACCCAGAATAAGCATCTACCCCGAATGGTAGGACCTCGAAATTAGTTACAAATTGTCATTGGAATAACTGGCCGTGACGAAGACCCGTCACGACCGTCCTCGAATGAGGACCACAAAAAGGATGTGACTGTTCGCTCGAAGGTGAACAGCAATTGAGAGAATTCCCTGAAAATTATAAGAGGAAGCCGAAAATATAAAATTTACCAGTGCTCGCCACACTGGTAATTTGTCAAACTTTACGAAATATTATCTACCAGCGTTCAATCTCGCTGGTTGAGATAAGAAACGAAAATGAAAATTTATGAAATTTAGAAACCAAAAATATCGGCTCCGGTTCATAACTCTGGAACCGCTGAGAATTCGAAAATTTCGCACCTAACATTTCTTATAGGAAATTTTACGGTCTTTCGAATGAGACCGGTTTCATGGAAAGCCGACCCGGATCCACGGACTTAGGGACAGATTAGTATATACGCAAGCCGGTAAAATACAATTAGTCAAATAATTCAACGAATATTTAACACAAGATTATGTACGTGGTATCATTATAAGCCCCAGATCCGAGGCTTTCTCTTGAGCCCAGACCGGTCCCGCTGCGCCCACTTTTAGATACCCCATATGAACACTTCAGAAGTTACGCCCCGACAGGCGTGTCACCCCTCATTTTATTCCCTGATTGAGACTATCCCAAATATGTCTAAAACACCCCAGAAAAGTATATTCCGAACCCGCGGGAACCGTTAAGAACACCCTACCCGGAGAAAAATTTGACATGGACCCTCCCCCAAGAGCTTATTTCCCCCCTGTCGACCGAATACGGTCCTGTTACATCTTAAAATGACCGGACGGACCTACTGAATCCGAATCCGGGTGTGGTTTGGAACTCTGGCCATCGCCCAGGGACCCCCCGCCCTCTTTTTACCCCTTGCCCTCGCGTCCTTTCCTGTTGTTTACTTAAGCAGCGTTTTCTTTTTCGGATAGCACTCCAGCTTCTATGTCGGTATGGAAACAGAAACTTGATATAAAATTAATACAAATGTGTGCTCTACAGTTACAACTTTTATAATTGCCCACAAATACTACGTTGATTAAGCTTCGGTATAGGTAATTCGGTTAGTAAGTTTTAAGTATAAAGTTTTAGGATAAAGACGACGTATGTGGACTGTTTAATTTATATATATATATCATATACAGTTTATATAAAGTTTTCAGTTAGCTTGGACTTCTTATCAGTAGTTTAATATAAAATCGGTATACAATTATAACGTTGGAAGTAGCAGTAACACTAGTTTACGAAGTTGTGTACTAAAAGGCAGGTACCCACCGATCAAAGGTGCGCCGTCAAGTCAATATTATAGGTATTTCGAAATTAACTCTAGTGTAGCTTTAAAGGCAGTTAATATAAAGTTTTGTATAATTTTAGAAGTTTCCAGAAGCTTTTATATTAGATTTGGTATTAAGTTTTATAAACACAGTCGTAAATCAACTAAATTAAATAAGATTTCATATTAAAATCGGCCCAAAATTTCTAGAAATATGATCGGAATGTGGCCGATAAGATTATTTGTTTAATTAAGTGTTATCATTTGTTTAATTAAGTGTAATTATTGTGTATTATATTTGCACATAACTCACTTAAGCCCTAAGCCCTTGTCAACTGTCCGGATCATCCCGACGTAGCATCCTGTTTTATAAAAACGGCCTCTCTCGACATACTTGTTTGTTGCGTCTATCGATCCCCCTTAAACGATTCAATCACCAACACTCAATTGTACAATTACTTGCAAACACTTCGCTCTGAAAACTTAAATGTTTTATTAATGATTGGCGATTTCAATTGGCCACAAATCGACTGGTTCACGCCAAACTGGCCTCACATCTGTGACGACTTTATGAATTTGACGTTTGAATTAGGTCGGACACAGTTAGTACTCGAACCAACCCAAAAATCCAACATACTTGACCTGGTATTTTGCTCCAATGACATCGTCCACCGCGTCACTGTTGGTCCCGGCGTCGGTCGCAGCGACCACTTCGTAGTGAGTTTCCAGTTGTCTTGTGTACCTAATTCTACAAAACATAGTCGCCGACCTTGCTGGTCACGTGCCGATTGGGTAGGTATGTCAAACTACCTCACTGCAAACATATCAATCGATGACTCGATGTCAGTAGAAGAAATGTGGCGACACATTATCCGCGCCATAAACTCCGCCACCACCATGTATGTTCCTCTAACTCGCAATGCATCTTCACGCTATCCTTTGTGGGCAGATTATCGGTGTCGTCGTGCCTTAAATCGCCAAAGAAACGGTTACCGTTACTTCAAACGCGATCAAACAGAACCTGCTTGGGTCAACTATCGCCGCTTGTCTCTTCTGGCCGACATCGAAGTTTGCCGCTCCCGTCGCAAACATGTCTTCTTTAGCGTCACTCACTAAACGTTCGCCCTAAAGCTATTTTGGGGACACGTCAACGCTGCTTGTAACAGGTGCACCTTCTGGACAGAAAGTCCGTTCCGCTACAGGTACCATATAATCGAAACCAGCCAACGTCGCTAACGAGTTTAAGACATTCTTTTCGTCCGTGTTTCAACAAGAAAATACCACCAATGTCCCATCTTTCCTACTAGGACAAATGGAGTTCTCTGCGATGTAAACTTCTCCCTCGCATTGTTTGCGACACTCTCCTGTCACCTTAAGCGGCAGCTCTCCGGCCTGGACCCGACTGAATACCGGCACCGTCTTCTTATAAACTGCGCTGTTGCTTTAGCCCATCCACTGTCCTCTATTGTTTCGTAACTCTTTCACCTCCTCGACTCTCCCCTCGGATTGGTTGTCTGCCAAATGTCATTCCTGATTTTCAAAAACGGATCTAAAACTGGATCCGAGTATAACTATCGCCCAATCAGTCTGACTGCTTCTTGTTTTTAAAGTCATGGAGACAATTATCAAAAAATCTATCATGGAATTCGCTCTAACAAACAATCTATTCAGCTCCACTTAATTCGGTTTCCGTAACTCTCGGTCGACTACTCTCCAACTTATCGATTTCTTTGAAATTCTTACCTCTTTAGTCGTCTCCAACGACTGTGCAGATGTTCTATTGGACTTACGTAAAGCCTTTGACATGGTTCCGCATGTCCATCTCACAAACAAGCTGCGATCTAACGGCTTTGATGGCCTTCTTCTCAGATGGCTTGAATCATTTCTACACGGTCGTCGACAATGTGTAATTATATCTGGCAAACCATCTCGATCAATCGCAGTTCTTAGTGGGGTCCCACAGGGATCCGTTCTGAGTCCAACCCGTTAAAATCAAAATATTTCAAGATTCCCTCCAGGAATCTCGGTGAAACTCTCGCAGTTTCTTCGTAAGTATGTCTACTTTTAGATATCGTCACAAAATTCAACTTTATTATGTTGGAATCACAAACCCGACGGCCCGATAGGGGTCTGCCCCCTCCTAAAATTTTAACTGATTGTAACTCGACATCTCCTTCAGGAATTTGGATGATTTTTATGGTACATACAGAGGCCCTTTAGGCCTTCCATTTGAGATATTAAGCCCGGCAAAGCCATGGCCCGTTCAAAAGTTACAATAAATTTAAACCCGAGCAGCGCAAAAGCCGCTTAGGTTTTCTGAGAAATTCATAAGTTTCCTTCTTCGTATAAGCAATTTCATAGTCAGGTTTCGGTTAAGGTTTACTATAGATTTTCAGCATATTTCTGTTTCTTTCTCTCTGTACATAGCTGTCATCAACGCAGCACGACTGCCATCGTAGCAGCAGTATCAAATTTACCAGAGTTGGTAAATTTGTCAGTAGTGGTAAACTTTTAGGATAGTAGAATTGACGATATCGCTAGGCGCGATGTCGAGTCTGTCGGGTCTCGGCCCGACCGACCATTTTTGTGAGGACCGTTGACCCGGTCCTAGAAAGTCGATACGTAAGGTCGAGTCAAGTTCCCGTGCAAAATTGCACTGAGGAACACCGCCAAATCGAGGAGTTATTGGAAGTCAAGACTCCCCCAGACCCAATCGAACTGTGCCCAAAATTTAGCTCGAAATTTGCAAACCGAACAATCCAAGGAGACAAACCGAGTAGCATCAAGCTAGAAAATTTGCTACGGTTGTCCTGACAACCGGGGCCTCCGTTTACTGCCTCGCTTCGTCGAGCAGAAATTGCACGAAATATCAGTCAAATTTTAGTTCCAAATAAAGCTCATGTTTGAACGTTTTTTAAGCCAAAATAACGTTTTTCGTACCATTAGTGTAATGCCGATGGCGTACGAGGCCTCACCGCTAATATTACTCGTTCCAATTACAATCATGGGTACAACCCGCATGGTAAATTGAACCAAATTTTGCATTAGGAAAAGCTCAAAATTCGGTCCCGACTTCCGTCTACCGGGACCCGCAAGCTGTTCGAAAGACAAGTCCGCTCAATCGTTCCTTTTAATGTCGTTATAACTCACGTTGGTGTATTCGAAATGCTTGTCTTTTGTAGTGACCTAGACCAAGGATTATTTGTAATTAGGGACTCAATTCCATTGTGTTTGTGGAGTAGTCGCGTAGGGAACAAGAGCCGAAATTAGTCAGCGTATTCGGACGCCACCTCACAAAATTTATATGGTCATTCTAAGTACGTATGTATGTATTCGAGTAGGACGAAACTAATCTCGTACCGTGGTCGCAACCTTAGGAAAGAATTCAGGAGTCGTACCGAAGAGTATTACATAGCATTGTCATGGTATTAATAAGTATCCTTGTATTGTTGTTGTATTATGTTGTCCTAGGGTAACCTCATCGCTACTAACTGCGAGTATAAATAACCGATTATCATGTACCATAGTTTTGTGATTCGAATGAGCACAATGAAGTCTCGCAAACGTCCCGTTGCACGCTCAACCCCGTATATCCCGCCTCGTTTCCGCCTTTCGCTTACCTGAACCTATCGTTGCGTCGGAGTACCCTTCCTGTTAGCAAACATAGTACCGAGCAAATAGTTAGTTCGATGGCGCCTTTATTTTATCGATTACTAACCGTAGCACCTACCGGTACTGAATTCTAATTTGACCCACTGTTTTTACATGAGTAAGGTAAGCGCAGCTGTCATAAGATAAGGCTTCACAGTGCATGCCATGATTTGACCCAGCTGTGAGAGTTCAGTGAAAAAGGCGATGACTCCGCAACCCTCCCAACTGAAGGTCTGCTCACTTTGTATTAGCGTGCCATAATTGTGACATAACGCTTATTTATTTGCCCGTACCATATGTATCTGTCCGTGTACCCTTAATTTTGTGCAACTCATCAATAAATGCTCACTGAAAACCCAAATCGTTCAAGTGTTTTGTTGACCCGTAGTAGCGAAAGGAACTAAAGGGGTTTGAAATCCGTCACCCCAAATCGACGACCCACGTTCAGGTTTGACACGCGCATTGAAGAAGCAAACCTCAGCGTGACTCGCCGATTACAAATAAGTTTGTTAATTATTGTTGATTGTATAGGTGGTGCGACTCACATACAAAAAATTGTAAACTCACGCTGAGCACCCAAAATAGGAAATTTAGACACGCGCGGATCCGACGTTAAACGTCTAGGGATTTGTCGGACCCTAGTGGGGGCCACTAGCTAAAGTAAAACGAATTAACTGTTTCGAGAAAGTTAAGATCAATTTCGATTGAACCCAAATACCTAGAATTTTAAACTTCCCGGGTTGGCCGTGGATAGGGAATAGCGGTCTGGTCTCTTTGGCCTGTGAGCAGGTGACGGAGCTCAACGTTTAGTTTTCCATGGGGAAATCATTGTTGTCTAAGTAATAACATATTCCCAAGACATTGAGTATGTTCATATTACTAATGCCGTCGCTCCGCTCAAAAAATGTAGTTCCACTAATACTGGTATATATTACATATGTTTGGATTACAGTATCAAAAAATGTGGAAAATTTCAAACAAAATTTTTAAACCGGAATTCCGGTTCCGGTATGGTTTTTGCCATTTGCCGGAACCGCAACCGGAACGCGATTTTCGCCGGAACCGGAATTTGTAAATGTGTCTGCTAAGATTTCTGATCAAGCGATATCGCTTATATAAACCGTGCTTGTCGGCGATTTTAAAGGGTTGACTCCAGATTTGTGGTGATAATTTATACGTTTTGAAATATAGTCAGTCCTATTACTGAATGTAAAGTCTGGTATAGTCTTTGAAGTTTAAATAAAAGCGTGAAATTTTAGTATATTGTTTTCTATATCCGGATTATTCGAGACATATCTCTCAGTTTTGGTGACACATATCCATACCAGGGAGTAACCGGAATTCCGGTTCCGGCGCAAATCGCGTTCCGGTTGCGGTTCCGGCAAAGGGCAAAAACCATACCGGAACCGGAATTCCGGTTTAAAAATTTTGTTTGAAATTTTCCACATTTTTTGATACTGTAATCCAAACATATGTAATATATACCAGTATTAGTGGAACTACATTTTTTGAGCGGAGCGACGGCATTAGTAATATGAACGTACTCAATGTCTTGGGAATATGTTATTACTTAGACAACAATGAGTAAATGAAAGAATAGTTTTATTCCGTTCGAACGAAAAGCAAGACAAAGGAAGCCACGTGGCTTATACAGCATGGTGATGAATGGTAATCGAAGCACAGCAATGAAATCATAGGACACGGAGTCTGAAAATAATTTTGCCTTTACTATTCCTGTATGTACAATGCATCTATTTTCTTATTTCCCCATGGAAAACTCAACGTATATGCCGTTAAAACGACTCTACGACCAATAATTAAGCTGTTATGAGCTTAATTAGGGTGTTAATTAGCTAATTAGCTTAATTAATGATAAGATTGGCAAGTTGCCAAACTTCTAGAATATCAGGTGCACATCCTCACATGATAAGCTTTCAAATGAAAAAAAGTTTTTGAACTAGGTTCAGTGGTTCTTGAGATCCATGAAAGACTAACGGACGAACGGACATCGACTTTTTTGCTCCCAGACGGAAAATAAAAACGCTTCGCTCGGTGACCTCGCTCCGCTCAATTATACAATGATCAACCTCCAATACAACCAAGCAAAAGAAAAGATTAAGTAACCAATTTGCCGTGTGAAACGTAAGTAGGGCACATAATTTGAGCAGGAATTTTTCATAATAACCTGCAGGAGTTTTTTAAATCAAAGCCATGTCGATGCTTGTAGCAGCTATTTCACACATCCCGAAGTCTGTGGGATACGTTTGAATTAAACCGCTCCAACTCGGTAACAGAGTATGGCTTACGCAGAAGTACTTAGGGTATGTTTGGCTAACATAAATTGCGTCAAACACCCGCCAGTGCGCTTGTAAACTTGGTAAATCAGTCTAAATTGAAGTAAAATGAGGTGCACTTTTTGTCCAAGGCTAACCTAACCAGTGTCTCTGACCACTGATCAGAAAATTACCTTCTATCTATTATTTTCTCCTAGAATCATATAAACCAATAATTGTAAGTTTCCTACAGAAGAACATGCAACAAACGTATGTGTAGTAAAGGGAGGCGACTGGAGACAGAGCGAAAGTGTGTATTCTACGCTCCAAGCTTTGTAAGCACATTCGACTTGACGCAGTATATGCAATGGTGTATAGTGGAAGACATTTTTTGCTCTGAATGTCCAAAAACCGACATATTTGATTGATAAATAAACATTATTAGCTTCCCCAGTCTCTTTAAAGTTTCAGAAAGCCAATAATACCATCGCAATACATTAAGTTTAATGTAAAAGTTATTTTGTTTTAATTCATTTTAAATCCACTATACCTTCATTTCTTCCATTATCTGTTTTACTATATATAAATTTCGAAGACCCGGTTCCGGATCCGGTTTAAATGGACGGTTCCGGTTGCTGGTTCCG
This sequence comes from Trileptium ribeirensis, assembly GCA_030248225.1. Lineage (NCBI taxonomy): Eukaryota > Metazoa > Nematoda > Enoplea > Enoplida > Thoracostomopsidae > Trileptium > Trileptium ribeirensis. Next base: position 17,640 of record JASANE010011314.1, read on the forward strand.
GTTCCGGTAAACTTCGGTTCCGGTTATTCCCTGATCCATACCCATCACTACTTTTTTTATACATACACATGATCAAGTAGGTGATATTTAGGATATTATACCTAACCATCAATAAACTGAAAATCACAAAAGGAAAGAGTCCGCTTAAATATGACGGGTTATAAATTTATGTCGAAGTTGAAAAATTTACCTAGTGGCACTTTGTATAAAAATGACTTAAATATGTAAGAATTCGGTGCCCCAATTGAAGGGTGGCCATCTTCCTTCTCGGCTAAAAAGTTCTAGGCATTAATGAGCCCAAGGCTATAAAAACTAGTAACCTTTGCAGATGGAACAGCTGATGGTATTAAATTATATATGGTTAATTATATCTATATGTATTCTTGTATTCGTATCTTTAATTGTTACCTCTCCCGCCAACGAAATCATCTCTGTTCCACCAGAAGCCGATTCCTGTTGTGCTGAATTTGATACAAAACAGTAAGTTTGATGTGCGTTTGTAACCGGTATGCAGCTCCATAATGTTTTTACGTGGTTTATTTAAATGGTGAAACAGGCATCAGGTATATCTACATCCTTCTGTTCATGCCCACAGATAAATTTTTGGTTCCCTCAGTTCATGCCACATATGTTTTCATGCCTGGCTACAAAATAGCTAGTTTTTTCTCAATCTAGAGTATTTTTGGCTACAATAATAAATTCATTGTAACTAAGAATACCCTAGGCTTTAAAATAGCTATAATTTTCCATTTCTTTTTGTCCAGTCGTTAAATTACGCTAATTGAAGTAACGTTAATTTTAAGGGTTTCTGGCAGTTACAAAACATGTTAGTTACCACAGCTCGACTGAGAGGACATCAGGTCACGGTAAGCAAAAACCATAGCGTAACCGGGATTCCGGTAGGAAAATTTTGCTTGCATTTTTCCACATTTTTTGCTCCAGTTGTTGTCCAGAGAAATATTTTTATTTTCACGGTTTCCAACTTCCAACGCAACCAGATAAAGCAAAATTTTTCATCTCAATAAAAGCTTCTGTAGGACAAATACTTTCCGTATGATTTCAAATCTTGACCTTGTCGGAGTTATTCTGTTTTTTATGTTAACGAAATGCTAGATCTACGCTTGCAGCTGTTTGCCCATTCGGGGAATTGCGATACATGTTTAGACTGAATTTTATCAAACTTGACTATCATAACAGAGTGCTGATAAATATATATAACAGTATTCCGCTGGAACTTTTAAAGTTAACCGTGGCACCACAATCTAATTAATGCTTTATCTCATTTTATAAAATTCTGTTCTGAAATTTAAAGCATACTTTGAGTAATTTTGTTTTTGACGCGTATTAATTAATAATTTCAAGTATTCTATGGAAGCAAATTCTTTTGGCATAACTGTATCTATAGTAAGACAAGGCGATAGTAAATAGATCGAATCTGTTTAGTCTACGCTCTAGGCGATGCGTACACTTTCAGTGTGGGTCATTTACACAGGAACGCGCATCAGAACACATTGTTGTTGCGCTGATGCAGCGTAAAAATCAACACTGTATTTTGATCCATAAAGATTGTTGTGTTCTTCAGTCTGATTAAGATATCAGAGAGAAAATGATATATCCCTTTAGATTAAGTTTAAAGTAAAAGTTATTGTTAACGCATTTTTTAATCCACGTCATCTGTATTTCTTCCTTGATGTGTTTTAGTATGGTCAGGTTCGGGGAGAAACGCACTAAACGCAACAGTACGTCGCTTCCATGGAAATCGAATACTCAGGTTTTGCAAAATTCAGACTTGAAATAACTACGTAGGACTATCAGAAAATCGAACAAACTATCATGGAAAGATATTGTGCCAATATTAAACTCGATTACTTAACTAATATTTTGAACCAGTGTCACTTCCTAGAGATCAGTGTTGTTGTTTCGCGGATGTAGCGATTAATAGGGTTTTTTGCAGTTTTTGTTGGATATCAGTTCATTGAAGCGCTACCGAAACAACAAATCGGGTAACATAGCTATTCAGTTTTAGGTCAAAAATAGGACAATTTGATACGCGTCGTTTTATAGTTTAGCGGTATATTTTTATAAGATTTGGTAGTTTTTAGTGCGGATTATTCGTATATGAAAAGTGCGTTATAGAGCTAATTTGAACGTTGAATGCGACATTGAAGGGTAATAACACTATTGTTCACCTTGCTCCCCTCCAGAAAAAAAATTTTTGCAATAGCTAAATCACCCTTCCGAAAATACTGACAAATTATTGCTGGCACGAATGTCCGAGTTGCCTGGTCTTTACTTGCATGCCAAAACACCAGGCTCCGATTTTGCACAGACGCTATAATAGAAAAAAAAATTCTTCCATTTTTCAGGGGGGCGTTTTGGGTCACAACAGCGCGCTTCTACCCCGCCCGGTCGAAATATTTTATCAGATTATATACATCTCAAGTGTATACCAAACAAGTATATGAATCACTCCAGCAACCAAAGATAACTAGGGATTTTTGTCAAATTAGCTTAATAGATTGTTTGTCGCTAGCTAAAAACTACGATAGCTTTAATTATATAATGTGTAATTTTAGGTTTTTCTATTCTATGTAAATTGTATTTAATGATATAACTTCAGTTTTTGTGCATTTTGACTCGCGATGATTTTCGACCACTTTTCCAGTTATTCTTTCATTACGCAAATGCGCATCTACGCCTTGTTATTGTTCATACAATTATGTATATATTTTAAGTGACTCGTTGCTTGTCGGCACTCTTGATGGAAAAATCGTTGCGTTTGATACGTCCGCGAATGGCGCTGTTCGTTGGATATTTGATTCGTCTGTTGGGTCGCTATTGTCCAGCACTTTAAGTCAGATTAAGGTGACATTTTGTTAATCATATCAGTCTTTGCGTCTTTATTGCACTAAATTCGGGAAAATGCACAAGTTTTGTATAGCGATTTGTTGTTCCTCAGCTGGTTCTCTATTGTTCCGCTCCACGAGCCAGGTTATTGTGATATTTTGTTTTCCCAAATATCGTTACATTTTTATTGTACTAAATGCGTGAAAATGCTTAATTTTGTATCAAGTCAACACATTTCGTTTCAGTAACTCCGACCCCGTCTTATTATTGAACACGTCCAAAAATTGATTCAAGGGTTCTTCGCCATATCTTACCATACGTATGTCAATCTTTCAGAGCCCATATTTAGCGACAGATGCGTCATATCGGAAATGGGAATCATATATAAATATACCACTGTCTAGAATCAGCTAACACACGCTGTCAAATATAGGCTGTTTTCATTTGCTTGGATATATGTTGTCCTCAGAGTATTTACAATGGTCTGTACATGTTTTTCAGTATGTCTAGTACAACGGTGTGGTCATCTAGGACATAGCGTAACTAACATACTTTTTTACTTTTTGCTGCATCTTCTGACGCTTTTTTGATCATGTGTTGTTTTCTGCGTCTCTTTAGGGCACCGAAAAATAGCAGCACACCACACCCACTTTGGAGAAACCAGGTGGGCTCTACTGCTTTATGTTTTTCTACAAACATGTTTAGCATTGTGTTTCAGCTCAATGAAGGCGGACGAGATTATCGGCTGATACCATCACTAGATGGAAATCTATACATGTATGATAATACTTTCTTACAAGGAATACCGCTGTCAACAGAAAAGCTGTTGTCAAGCTCGCACCGTCTTGGATCTGATGTTGTTGCTGGTGGCAAGGACTTGCGTACGTATGGCCTGGATATAGATACAGGGGAAGTAGGTGTAATTCCGAATTTTTATAATGTCAGCTTTATACGACAAAGTATTTAATATTTTTTCAATTTAGAATAGACGTGTATCGGTTTTCCTGTGTGCTCTGTTAAATTTATAAATGCGAATATGCTAGTATATTTGTATATTCAGAATGTAGTGTGACGTAGTAGAGATTAAAGATGGAAGTCGGGTTGGGTGCAGTGCGGGCCGGGTTGGGTGAGATTCGAGCCCGCGGGTTGGGCCACAGGACAGAAAAATATAATAGTCAAAAGTGCTATGCTAATTTTAAAGTCTCAGCTCAGCGGATTACAGATAGTTGAAAGATCTTACCGGCTGAAACACATAACAATAAAATGTACAAATGTACCCATATAAATTTATGTATATGCAGATTTTGTTATAGTCAGGTAATAAACAAAACATATTTATGTAGGTACATAATTAAAACAATGTTGACTGTTTTATTTTCACACACTTTAATATTTGTTTTAAATTCTGGTCAAATCGGGTTGGGCCACACGACAGGAAAATATAATAGTCAAAAGTGCAATGCCAATTTTAAGTTTTGGGATATTTAAAGCAACGGAGTTGGATAAAGGGTAGTTGTGATATCACCGCCCAGTCGTTTCTGTATGAACTTTCCTTCCGCATTGATAACCATGTAAAATATCGATAACAGTGCAATGACATGAACCCTGTGAAGATATGTTTTTTACCTTCTGTATGCTGCTGCGGCTACGCCCCTCTTTCGAAATAGGGTGCGATGTTACACGATTATTAGTATTCCATGTCATTAAATCCTAGTTGGATTATAAAGCAAACATTTTTGACATGGCGAGTTTTGCGAAGAGTCCGATAACCCAATAATAGTTATTACTACCAGCAGAAAAATAGGCGGAGTGATGAAACAACTTATGTAAATGAGGACTTCCATTGAACTATGCTTGTCTTAGATTTTGGAGAATATATATATTATATGTGACTTAAAAAAGAAACAAAATAGGGTCGGGTTGACACGACTTGAGCCGAATTCCGTCTTTAGTGGAGATTGTATGTTGCTGGGGTGAAGGCTTTTAAATTCCCTGTCTGTGTGATCGTCCATAACTCTGGAACAACTTAGCCGATTTTCGTGATATTGGGCTTATTCGAATCGGCATAGTCGATTTACCCCGAGCGCTTTTTGATTTGGGGTTTGGTTCAGGGGTCAAAATATGGTTTTTTTGCCATATTTTAGTACCCTTCAAGGAAGCAAGGTTATTTTTATTTTAATATTTCAATTTTTCTCTGGTTGGTTTTATTTTATGGTAAAATGATAAATGCCGATGCTCATTTTTTGTTTTTCGGTTAAGGCTTCGGTTCTGGAGTTATGGGGTTTGAGGTATGGGGTATGGCGCACCCATGGTTCCTCGACCCAAAATTCGAAAATTTTTTTCTGACACCCTGGGCGGCTGAATAGTTTCACGTGGGGCTTTTCGGGTATGGGAAACTCATTGCCAGTGTTGGTTTTGCTCTGCGATTCATGGTTCTATGGGTACGCGGGTAAAGGTTTTTTACCTCATTTTAGAAACCTTTACGGAAGCAAGATTATTTATATCTTAACTTTAGAATTTTTTCTATGCTTGGTTTTATTTCATAGTAAAATGATAAATGCCGATACCACTTTTTATTTTGCGATTAAAGCTCCGGTTCATGGATTTTGAGGTATAGCATTATCGTGGCTCCTCGACCCAAAATTCGAAAATTTGTTCTGACGTCCTGGGCGGCTAAAAAGTTTCATTTGTGGCTTTTTGGGAATGGGAAACTCATTGTCGGTGTTGCTCTGCGACTCATGGTTCCATGGATACGGAGGTATGGCACTTCCATGGTTCCTCGGCACAAAATTCCAAATTTTATTGTGACGTCATGGGAGGCTGGTAGCTTGCACTTGTTGGGTTTTCTGGCATGGGTAACTTATTGCCGCTGTTAGTTTTGTTCTAACTTGTGCAGTATTGTGTAATATTCACATATAGCGTATCAACGTATCCTACTGAGAGCTGATTGGCTGTGCACGAAAAAGGTGTAGGTGTACCTATGCCTCACTATGTTCTGCAATCTCCATAGAGTCACTAGTATACGATTTTTCATCCATGAACAACCGTCAGCGATTTAGTACTGGCGTAAAAGCAACTTATCAAAAAATGTTAGCTTATGCCTCAAATCCTTAGTATGTCATAAAATATAGCTGTAGTGAATGTCAAGTCTGGTATGTAGTCCTTGAAGTGTAAACAACATTTTAGAATTTTAGGATATAGTTTTATGTATCCTGATATCATAATATAGATCACAATTTTAGTCGGATGTCTGGATATTGTAAACCATTTCCTTGCCTATAACTACGAGGCAAACAGTTGTTGTGTATAATTTCGTAAGTACCATACAAATGCTAGTTTATCTGGTTTTGAAAGAAAATTGCTCAAGGTCTGTTTCCGCCTTATTAGTGGGAACAGCTGAGACGATGTTCCCCTTGTTAGTGTTTTGTGCATACGATGTCCCTCACAATTCGATTTTCCGCAGCCGCCTTCGAGGCAGTTTATCGATGCTAGCAATGTTATATGTAAATGATAAATTTCCGAATTTAGTATATACGTATAAGTGAGTCATAGGTTTTGTAATATGTGTCAGGTTAACAAGTTTCGTTGGAGCACGCACTGCTGTTTTAACTGGAACAGCTGTGGTAAGGATCCATCTGACATTGTTTTGCTAATATTACAAACCATTTGAAAAGCAATGTCGACTAGAGGGTTAAAACGAACTGAATGGTCTAAGCCATGCTGATGAGCGTAACGTTGTAACCTTAAAAATAGCTAGTACGACGGCTACGGGAAAGAGGGTAGTAGCTCTTTGATTTAGTTTAAAGTTTTATATGGTTTATATAAGGTCTTCAGAGCAGGGTAACGGCCATGCTTAAGCTTATTGTATTGAGGATGGCGCAACCTGCGTATTATTTACGTCACTCTGCTTAAACTCTGTCCAACTTAATTTTATACAGGAAGAATGAATTCTACTGATATTTACAACGAATTTTGTTTGCAAGAGCCAACAAGTTCTTTTTCCAATTTCCGTTCAGGTTACTTTTTCATAACTTATGTTGTCAGCCCGTTAACATTATTACGTGTAGGTATTATACGAATGTGGGGCTGACGGCTGCATCAACTATGTTGATCACGAGGAGGCATTAAATCGTCGTGTTATTATCGTTCGTCGGTCAACGAATACTGTTCGTGCTGTAGATGGAAGGACTGGTTACGAGAGGTAGTCAAAATTAACATGCTCACATTTGCTTGCTTGCACATGCTTATTTTTTATATATATAAATTTATTCACCGTCTTTAATACCAGTTAACTTAAGTTTGTTATCATGATCCAACATCTTAAATATGGAGAAAGTCCCTACTATTACAGTTATCATATCATTTTAGTTTAAATCGGTGCTATATTATAAAAGTTTCCAACACACTATGGTTTAAATGTACATAGCTATGGAATTACGGGAAACCATGACATACCATTTCCTGCTTAAGCTGTCAAGAAGCTTAATCCACTTTTACTGTGCGATATTGACGGGATGTCATTGAGACAGAGATGTGGTTACACATACTTATACTGTGACATCTGGCTAGGATTGCAAACTATGCTTGAAAGGATGGGACTAAGAAACAATGGCGCTGTTTTAATTGTCTGCAAATATTGTTTCATATTCACTATTTTCGCTTTTTGCTGTACCGGTTTTGCGATACACTTAGCCGCAATATAATTACTGTGCTTGGCATTTCATCATGTATTTGAAAAGAAAATTGTATTGAAGCTTTCGAACGAGAGTGCCCTGGCTACTTTGCTGAACTACTATAAAACTTAGATCAGTATGAATGAACGCGCGAATAATTTATAGTGTATTATAATCTCAGTGTGACTAGTGAAACGATAGGCGAAACGACTGAGAGTGAGGGGAATAAATATCAATATATCCTTCGCAATTTTTGTACATGTTGATGCGTTCTTTTGAATATAGACAAACTTTGGTCAGTCGTTCCGACCGATTTCGATGCATGCTTATTATACAAAACATCGAGTCAGTGTCAAGCTGAGGCGCGCAGGGTTTATGCATTTTTCAACGTCGACTATATACTAACCTTAAGCATGAGCCTTACTCTAAACTAGCTTCTTTATATGAGCTTATACTACTGATTCTAAATCAGGGGGCGGGAATCGGCTGCCACCCTCGATCCACTCACAGGGATCCGTTCTTGTTTATGGATATACGTTACAATAACAGGTTATCGCGTATTACGCTTTTATACGTGCATGATTGTTGTGCTTTCATTTTGTAAGGTTTCTTAAGGAACCAAGCAACAACCCTGAAGTGCATTAGTGTTTTGCTTATGACGCTCGCAGCCTTTCGCCAGCGCGACACATTCAAAGCGAGGCGCATACAAGCATATAGACATATTCTCAATGTCACAACAAACTTGTCAATATAACTTCCGAATATTTATAATAATATGTTTGATAGGTGTGTACCCAAACATATTTTGTATATATGCGAAATAATAGCATTGTGCAATATTAGATACTATAATGTTTCATACATTGTATTGGTTCGGTCCGAGTTTTCTAGTGATACTCATTTCAGACATTGTCACTTATTTAGATTTCATGCTTTTTGTAGATGGAACGTTAGCGTAGGAAAATACCAAGTCACCCTACCTGATGATGCGCCGGAATATAATGGGCTGCGTTGCGATCGTTATCGCATTTGTGCGAGGAAATCCGCCATTGACAACTATGGTATATTATAATAATACGTTGAATTCAATACCACGCTAGTGTTTTTGTGTTGTTTTACTTTCCGATTTTGATAGCTACACGCAGGGGTATTGTGTAAATTTGCAGACAGTAATTTGTATCCTGACGATTCACTCTAAGTCAGTGAGCTACATGACCTTTTCTACGTTTTTATGTCATGTCCGGATTCTGATGCATTTCGCACTTTTCGTCGGATGTTTTTGCTACACTTGTAATTGCATCTAATTAGTTCTGTAACGCTTAGTTATCATAATTGTCTTCGGACTTAAAATCGATGAAGTAACGCCGATTTAGCACCTACTGTTCTATTTGCGTGACCTAAGGAAGCTAAATTTTGTATCGGAAAATAGACAAACTTAGTTTTATATGGAGACACTCTGGGTGCTATTAGGGATGGGCAGAGCTATGGAATACCTTATCGGTATGTCCGAGTAGAGTTGTGGGATATATCTCGGATAATCTAGAAATGGAAACCTATATCATAAAATTTCAAACATTTATTTATAGTTCAAACACTGTATACTAGACTACTATTTGCTATTACATCTGTATTGTGTGAAGTATTGATGATTTGACATTGAATAGATTATTTTCATTTGATAAGATGCATCTGCACTAATATTTACTGTATAGGCTTACACTTAGTCGACAGTTAAACATGTTTCCGTGATCTGTTTTAACTGCGGTAGCTATTTCACTTTATAGTTACTTCATTGAAAATAAACCGGAAATTTGGGATATATCTGGAAGTTAGAGGGAGTGCTAGAGAGTCGACATAGCCTACTGGAAGCTAGGGACACGGAATTGTTCTAAAAGTCACGAACGAGCAATTAAAGTTTAAACAGCTAAATACGTAATTTCTGATAAAAGGTTCAAGTTTGTGGTATCTGAAGTTTGTTATTTGAACTTGGATATCTCCATGACAATGTGCAGCCCCACGTGGTATCATTTTAAAAAAATCTACCTATCCCCTGAATTTTCATAAAATATGGGTAAATGTTTTTGTTCAGACTATGACAGTCTTGAGAGCAGTATATAACCAGCCAAGCAACTGAGGATAAACAAATCAGGTTTATCGATCCTTAAACGTTTGAAATCAACCGAAAAGTATGAAATGTTCTTTCTGCGCTCTATGTAACCAAACCATCGTATTCAGCGCACCGAAAAACGCATGTATGTGTAGACCATTTTTAAAGTCCTGGAAGCAATACTGCATAACTAAGCAAATGAAAGGAGGCTACATTCTCTTATTTGAGTTCGTCAATGATAAAGTGGTCCGGGGAGTGACCCAATAAAAAGTGATGTTTAGCAAAATAGCAGTACATAAAATACTAGTAGTAGTAAATAAAATACTACATGAGCTGATTGCGGGATATGGTTTCTGCAAGCCTGTGTCGCATGATGTAAGCTGAGAAACACCAGAAATCATGTTTCCAAATTTGTCGAAAGACCATAAAACTAGTTTTTGCCATTTTGACCCGGAAGGTGGGGTAAGCGCTATAAGTGTTCAACCAAAGGCACGAACCAAACATCAATACACTTGAACATGAGTTATGGTTTACACCGACAGACATAGAAATTTTCACCATTTTCCTAAATAGTGCTCTCCTTCGATACTCCGCTCGCTTGGCCAGCTCCATTTAAGCAAGTTGCAACACCAAATGTTAAATTAGAAAATCAACTGAAAATGAAATATCTGTGTCTCAAAAGACCGTAAGTCAGCAAAATGCAAATATTGACGGGTTACTTGGCTATAAACATTTTAAATCCTCCAAAAAATTAAAACGGCAGATCATTAGTCAGATTAAGTCTGCGTGTAAATACAATTTGACTACAGTAATAATATCATATCATAAATTGCTGGAGAGACGGTTTTGAAAATTTATTTTGGGGGTTCTAACTAAACATCAAGCAGGGGCGGTGACCTGAAGAACCTTCGTATCGTTGGATTAAGGCAAATATATAATGCGCTAAAATTGTCCGAACCCACAAAAAATATACCCACAATATGTAGTTCCAACGCCAAAATGTCTTCTCAAAAGGTCATATGAAACATATCTATAAATAGTGTATTCTTGGCATCCTAGAATCAATTATTGTTTGTGGTTAATCAATTATTTGTTTGTAAAATTTTGCAACTGCTCACCAGATGTAATCTCAGAATATCCCGCCGACGCCGCGGATAATATCCGGATATGAAATCTTATTCGGATATCCAAATTTTTTTGCCCATCACTACTGCACATGCGAGGGAGATTTATTTATTTTTGAGTTACTGAGAATCCCCATGTATATACACCTTTGACACGAATGTATCCCTGTTGTTTCTAGCAACAAACTAAGCTCCTCTTCAAGTCACTGTGCCAGCAGCTAAACTGGTATATGCTTTCTATAAGTATTCTGGGATATTGAAACATTTTCTCAACTACTAGTCAGTCCATATAACTAAACGCTAAAACTTGTTAACTTGTTAATTGGCAAACGTAACAGTATCTTTTGTTTAAAACAGTAGCGGTGTTTGAATATTTTTATTAATGGAAGACGATAACATTAGTTATGATGTAATAGATATTTCGTTATTGCTGTCAAAAACCACAATTAGAGGTTATTGTTGGTATTAATATTATATTATTCTGTTGCTCTTCAATTACGGTTCGGTTTTTGTTGGCCTTGATCTTAGTGTGTCACGAAAATACGTGGGGAAGTAAAAATGTCTTAAAAACGTAATTTATAATTGTTTAACTGTGTAACCGTTAAAAAGATGTAGGTAATAACCGTGTAACCGTTAATGGGTACTGCGTTTATTGACGTTCTTCTAAATTTAGGATGGTCTGTTCTGCGCCCGTCCGGTTTCATGTTTATGTACAAAATAATACCTCAATTTGCTATTTTTGTTAAAGGTACGTATTGATATCTGTTTTTGGTCTGAACTTGCCATTTAGCGACCATTAGGCTGTAAATTTAGCCATCTGTTGGCTCCGTCGGCTGTCCGCGAACCCCTGTATTCCCAGGAATCTGGGAATGGTTTGGGTAAATTTAGGTGCTTAGAACGGTTCTGAAAGATGTTTTTGTGTTTTGAGTGCGAAACCTGTGATGTGCATAATATTACGCAAATTTTACGAAGCAGTCATACCAATTTATTTGACGCACACACTTGTCGTACTTGCATTTTAGCCGATATAGATGTCGCCAGTGACGATACAGACAATTCAAGCGCTGGATACAATGATGGTGGTGAACTAGTTCGATTTAAGTTCTATCCACCCGACGGTATGGTGTCTGCACACAGTTCTGCGAACCCGGAAAGAATACTGTGGGAGACTCGTGTATGTATTTTTGAAACGCGAAATTAATATGTCACGAGAAGACGATTTATAATTTTTGGATGTGACATTCATATCGTATTATTATCAAAAGAGGTGCCATAGTAATACTCATGAAAGCGTAATGATCTCTACGGACTATCATTTGCTTTTAATCTATTACACTTTTTACGTAATCTGCTGGCCGGTGTATAGCTACTACGACGTTTTGTTGGTAGATTGAGAAATATTTTTGAAAACCTTTAAATCGTTTTGCTTGTGAAATAGATCGTTAAATTTAAATTACTTACCTTTGCATTATTATTGCGCTTAATTTGTTGGCCGAGAATAAGATGAAGTGCCTCATTTATTTGGCTTTGCAAGAATAGTGTCATGACTAAAATGTGTACCAACCAATACTAACGATGGCCATGCCTCATAGTAATTATTGACCGCCACAGCGATATTGTGACAGTAAACTTGTGCACAAATAGATTTCTTTCAGCACTTGACGGCATAGAATAGTTTCATATATGCTTTTGGTGGGCTTCCATGTGTTCTTATATTTTTAAATTCTATATATTTTATCCCATCTACTCATGTTCTATGTGTGATGTAGTTCCCCATTTTTAGCTGTAAATCAAGTAAATTTGTGCAGCTCGTTTAGTATGTTTGGTCATTTAGAGTCCAGTACGAGTATCATGTCTTTTCAGGCGTCTTCTTTAGGTATAAGGTTAATCAACCCGATGTTTAGAAAGTAGTATGTCCAGTTCAGTACATGGCATCAGAATATTTAGTGTTTTGCCGGTATGCTGAATACAATGATTTGGTTATCTAGAGTCCAGCGTGCATATTTCGTTCCTTTTCTTTGGTTTTCATTGGATATAGGATCAATGAACCCGATTTCCAGGATATATGTTGCCTTCAGTTGTTTGGTTAGATATTGCGTTCACGTCATGAAGTAATGTCTATATTATTTTTTGGGATGCCTGAATACCATGGCTTTGTTATCTAGAGACCAGCGCAAATACTTAATGCATTGTCAGATGTTTCGATGGGTTCGATAGGATCGACGACGTCGTTTTAGGATTTTCAATGGATCCAAGGTTAAAGAGGTTTTAGAGTGGTATAGACATCAAACACAGCCTGTTACAGGTATTAAATAAAATAACTCAAAAATGAAACCACGTCGCACCTCGCTTGCCATTGGTTTGTGTTTAACTCTTTGAATTCTCGAGCAAAGGCGTGTGAAGCATGACTTGTCTCTTGACAGTTTCGGAAGTCCCCAACTATAAAGTTTACTGTGAACAGAATCAGCACATTTAATGGAGCACAGTTTTGATTTAGCCGCATTGAGGGGCTTGGGATGGTCCCCCGGGTTCATGAGATGTTTCCTCGTGCCTTAAGCTCCCCATGTTTAACTGGGTGCAAAATTTATTAATGTCTCGAAATTTACGTCTTCCGTATGCTTAAAATGTTTTTAATAAATTTCACTATTTCCAATTAGCCTTAAAAATTGCACGACAGTTAAAAGTAGCTGAAACAAGGAAATACCATATAGAATAAAATTTTGTGTCCTCCACTTTCAAATTTCCTCCGAGAGTGAACATGAGGCCTCTTGAAGTCTCCTACTTTCCTGAAGGCTGCTGACAATCCAGCAGTTCTAGTATTATACTGCTACAGTGTGAAACTTATTCTCTTGGTAAGACATATGTTTTTCTACAATTTGTATTGTATGTGATGCTAAATTCTTTATTCGCTACTTTCATAGCTTGATGCACCGATTTCACAGCTATGGTCGCTATCATCGGAAACCGGTACCTTAGAAGAATTATCTCTGTTTGATCCAAACTTGGTACCCACAGTTGCTAGAAGCTCATATGACCGTAACTACGCAAGAGCAGATAACGTTCCATTTGACCGTCATACGCGGCAGGCTGCTGCAGATCCCGATTCGTTGATATACGTTGGTTAGATTTAGCTTATTTCTATATGTTTCGTAGTAATTGTTTACGAATTATTGTAATGGGCTTATTTCTAACTACTGTATTGTAAGCTTACGTAAATTTGAGTTATACATTTGGCCGAAGTCTAAGCTTTGGAACCAAAGTGACTACTAGTGGGGATTATTGTAACTGTGTTAATTCTGAGTTTTAGTTAAAAAGCTGGAATCTTAACATGAATAACATGAAAAATAAACAATATATAAAACATTCTTGAAACAGGGGGATCTTTTCAAAATGGACGTGGGGTCCAGACTGATCTGAAAACTTTTTCACTGGGTCTGGAGCAAAAAATGGTTGTATATATAACATAACAATAATAACTAGTAACTCACAAGCGAGGGTGAAACGGAGCGACCGTGGTTTCATTGTTAAGCTATTTTGTTTAATCACATGTAACAGGCTGTGTTTTACGGATATACCATTCTAAAACTTCTTGGATCCCTGAAGCCATTGAAAACGCTAAAATCCCGTCCACCGCAACACCTCCGACAATTGACAACTCATCAAGTATTTATGCTGGTCTAGATAACTAAACCATCGTATTCAGCTTACCGGAATACCTATATAGACAATAATTCATAGTGAGTTGTACGCAATAAGCAAGCAAACAATTGAAGACAGAATATATTCTGGAATGTGGTTTCATTAACCTAAAATTATTGAAAAAGCATTCAGTATGCACGGTTGACTGTAGGTAACCAAATCATTGTATTCAGCATACTAACAAACCTCGATATAAATTATATTTTTATGCCATGTGTCAAACTGCTGAAGACCGACTATTTTCTGAAAAGCGGGTTTATGGACCCCAGATCCAATAAAAACATCTGAAAAGGCATTAGATTCTCATGTTGAATTCTGGCTAACCAAGCCATGTTTATCAGTCTACCGATAAACTTATAAGAAATTCTTGATGTTCATCACACAATACATAATCAAACAAATGAAGACGCACTACATTTTGGAAATTTGGTTCGTCGTCCAAAAACCTGGAAACCCCTATAATATAGTAAAGAAGTAGTAAAACTATATTTTTCAGCGTGCTTGATAACCTAATATGCACTCATTGTAAGGGAAAAACCGTAACACGGCGAAATTTGAAAAACCGCTAATTCTGGCGAAGGGACATTGAACCATATTCGGACCCTTAGCGATCCAGAGAATGGTCCCGCAAAAAAGTAGTAGACAGCAAAGATGTAGATCTCGATGAGTTGACTCTGGGTGATGGTCCCCATTTTTCGATGCAAAGCCTATCTTGTGAGGTATTGGCTGCGAAAACTGGTACCGGTATGGCGTCGGAGCTGTTTGCGTTCAGCTAAAGAGTACATCATCGTCACTTTTGCTATCGAACAAAAAATAGCCGTCCGTTCGAAAATGAGTTATAACTGGCACCAACAGACAAAAGAAAATTTTTGCGATTTTCCCCCTAGCGCCCTCAAAGAAAACTCTGCTTGCCCCGTTTCACTTATACGCTTACACACTTATATGCATATCTCTAAAGTCTAAAGATAAACCGCAACGCGATTTTTCCTCCTCCGCGCTTACGACGCGTGGAAAATTTTAGCAATTATATAATAGCCAAAATTCAAAAATTGTCACTAGAAATATGAAGATACTTGTGGAATATGAAGAAACAATATATTGTTAAAGTTTTTTATCAAAATATGGTTACCTACGTCAGATTTACGACAAAATCTTACTCGTTCCATTGGATCATAAAATTTTGGCCTGGACTCAGTCGTGTACCCGAAAAAACCCACCTTGAAAGTAATATAATTTGCTAGCTTTCACTAATATATCGGCTGTTTTTTTACATCGCTTCGCTCGATGACTTGTTTCAGGTTTTTCTTTACGTACGTATCTTAAGCACGGTATAAAACTTGCTACGTATGGTTCGTTAAGTTCTTTAATACTGTGAGTTGGTATGCTGCTATTTTGCTAGTGCACAGTATTTCATTGTAAACATGTACAAGGAATTATATCGCTTTGAAAACTTAAGAATTTTCAGTTGCCCTCCAGAAATTGGGGGTCCGGCTTACACCCCCAAAAAATACGGGGGGGTCGAGGCATCTCCACCCCTCTCAGAAACTAGGCGGGGGGTCAGGCCGAAAGCGCCCGTATCGTCAAACACGGGCTAACATGTGAGTGCAGGGAAGTGTCATACTCTTCCCTAATGCACTCTTGATTAAACTAATACTTGGAAATAACTCTCGTGCTAATTGCTGGGCTTTCTAAGTGGTGAGCGGGTCCCGGCGTTCTGTAATACCCAATGATTTATGCTCGATGCTGCCCGGTTCTTACAATTCCTACTAAAATTTTGGGATCCCCTGGTTCTGCGCCCCTGACATTTTTCTACGCTAAACCCCACAATCGTTTTTCACTTTTTTCCGGTAAACTTCATTACCCAGTTGACATAAAAATTTACCAAAATTGTTACTAAAATTTCGCAAAGCTTAAAAATTTCACAAATTACGTTAAAACTTGTTTCGAAATAGCTTATACCTTCTGTCGGAAACATTTTTACATGTATGTCTAACGTTTCTGACGCGATTTATTAGCTAGTCTAAAATATTTCCCGGCCTGTCTACATCTTTCAGAAAAGTGGGTAGATTTAAGGGTGCTCCATCGTGGAATGTTTGAAATTAGTTTGGGGTGGATTTTGCTTTAAATCGGATATAATTCAATATTTTCATGTATTTTAACTGTCGTACCAGTATTTGTATGCCATAAATCTGCGTTTTGCGTTACAAAAAATAGTAATTGATATTTAAAAACATTTCACATACAAAAAATATAAATTTAGAGACGTTGATAAATTTTGTATCTAGTTCAACATGGGGTATTTCGGCCGAGTGAGGGGATCGGACATCGTAGAATCTCATAAACATGGGGGTTTGCAAAATGCCCGGCTGTGAACAGGCCAGTCTCCGAAAGACACAAAATCTTGACAATACTTAAGTTTTGTGCTTCAGGCAAAGTGCGCCTCTTCATGGTTCCGAATTTTAATGGATGGGGCGGCTCATGCACGCTGGAAAATTTTTCAGGGAATCGATAGCGTAGAACTCCGCCTTAAACATGTAAATTTGGTGCCACAGGGAACATTATTTTTCCTGGTGAATTCTGTTTGAAGGTTTTACCTGTCGGTGAACCGCAGTGAAGTGAGTTTCCTCAAATAGACAAGAAGAGTACAAAAAGCGTTTTTTCGTTTGCTGTTGATGAAATTATCACTCTTGTTTGTTCATGAATTATCACAGTATTTCCATCAGAAGTCCTATTATGTAATTACTGTGCCCGTAACGTAGCTGTAACTGATCCTTTGAGTTCCTATCCAAAATCTCATATTACCGATGGCATTTGAAAGCTGTTTTGCAGCGGTAAGGCAAAGTATAAGAATGTGAAATATTGACTTAAGGAGTTTCTTGCCTTGTGGTTGAATAGTATGATTTTACCATTAAATGTGTCTATAATTCGTTCGGGTTGCTAAATATGATAAAAGCAATACTTTATATTAGTTATAAGAAGATAAAAAGATTTATAACCTAAAAATAAATCTAAGAAGTTGTGATTTGTAAATTTCAAGAATGTCCGTCTTTTTATCATAAGATTAAAAGTACATGCCTTGGCGATAAAATCCTGATACCCTTTATGTATTGCTGGAGCATTATTCCGTTTCAGACACTGTGAACCGGAATGAGGAAGCTAAAATTGGAAATTCATAATAGTCATTCGATATAAACTAGTTAGAGTTGCTGAACAACATCATGACTTGCTTTCGCATTAGGGCATAATCTAAAGTATTCTTATTAAAAAATTATGTCAGTGTTTCTGATAGCAAACATTAATTTAAATATAGTCTCGCTTTCATATTACTAATCAAAGCTGTGCAGAGTATAAGCAATATCAGGAATGCGTAACAGGGGTTAACATTAGTGGCTGGGAACTTGCATACAACTCTACCCTTATGAAGTTTTGGTAAGAGCAGTATATCTCAGCGGAAAACGTATTGTTTCACAATGCGTTTCACGATATATCAACCTGAATAAATTATATCTGACACTTTTAAATTCTTTAGATTCTAAGATGAAGTATTAATGAATATATCGTAACATTTTTATTTCCAGGAACATATAACCAGGAAAAATACGTTATTCCTTGCGAAGCCGAACACGAACGAATGGAATTGATGAATACTCAAAATCCGTGGGTTCCTGCCGATAGAGGCCGACTTTATTTAATTGGCTCGGCCGGTATGTCAGGTTCATAGTTTTAAATATACATTGAAATGAAAATATATTTTTTGCGACGGAGCTAGCATAGCAAGCGGAGTTTCCTCAACTGACGGAAAGGTGCCTCCCGGTTCATGCCCCCTGGCAAAATTTTGGCTCCCGCCCGCCGGCACATTGCCTCTTGGTCATTGTCGTTTCCAATCGGTCCAAAGTATATAGAATTAGATCAAAATTTGCACTAAAATTCCGTTTTAACCCAAAAATTTCTCAAATTTTGTTAAAATTAATTTCAAAAGCGTTTTGACGGTGTTTCTGATACGATTTTAATCGTTTTTCTCTTGGCAAAATCGCCCCCCTCGTTCGAAACCAGGGGCCCATGGTTCATGCTGCCTGGCAAAATTTTCAATGAATTTAGAGCCCAGTGTATCACTGGATTGATTATTTTTGTAGATTTTATCGACGCGTAAGAATCTAATTGTATTACTGTTACTTTTGTGTTTGAGGTACAGCTTTGCTGTGCAACGCCTTTTTACAGAGCAGCTATTAAAAATATTCAATCTACGTTACAAATGCGTTAAGTGTTGCCTTCGAATGTCAGTGCATGCGTACTCTGCAGTAGCGTTACTGCCGCATTTTTATGAATTATTCGAGAAGTTTTCGAAAGTTCTGAACGTAATAACTCGGAAGCTAAAGTACAAATTAAACATATTAGCTGGGATATAATAAATAATGAAACTAAAGCAGTGTTTAAAAATTCTGCATCTTGTTGAAAAATGGAACGTAATTTTGCAATAAAATATATAATTTATTTTTACGATTATACAGAACGCGCCAGAAATGACTGTCTTTTTTCAAATAAGCGAGCTTTGTTATAAAACGTTTCGAGGAGCCAGCTACGGTCATTTTGGCAGGTACTGTAAATGCATTGTTGTATGTGAAATATAGTTTAGTCAAAGCTAAACAAAAGCAATATATAAAATTTAATGTTTTAGGAATAAAGTCAAAAATGGACAATATGTATTCGATAGTAGTAACCTGTTAAAGTTAATGTATTATAAACTACTGACTCGCAAGGCGAGGAGAAACGCAGCTGACGTGGCTATTCTGCGCTTAGTAATCATTTCGATGTTCCAAATTTAGATTCCTAAGCCAATAATTTAATGGCAACGCTACGACCATTTTAATCGCAACTCGAAACTGTTGGACGTCTTATTTCTGGCATCTCGGTAGGGTCAAAATTTGGGGTGGGACGCACGAACCGGCGGGAGGGCAGCCCCATCGAACTGAGGGCGCATGAAAATCAATCCGTTCATATTTGCCGTAATTTTCTCAAAATAATATTGTAGGGGACAACGATCCGGTGACATTGAGAACTTATGGGCCGAGCACGTACCGACGAGCGAGGACCAAACACACCCCTCTACTAGCGAGATTCCAGTATTTCTTCCACCCATGGCCAAGAAGTCGAAATCTTCTAAAATTTATAAATCACGAATTTCAAGAAAATATAATAATTTGTTGAGATTGGTTTTTAAACATCATACACCAATTTTAGCTTTTAAAGGGCTTGGGTTTTCTATCCTCTGTATTCAACAGTCAGTAGCCTGTCGTATACGCTATAACGTTTCTTGGCATAATACAATAATGAAAGTTTTTCTTTTTAGGCAGTGCTTCTTCCGATCGTGGATACATTGGCGTTGCTTCGCCGCCTGGGCAAGAATGCAGCGGCATAGACAACTGTCCAACCTGCACTTCGGACGAAGTCAATGCGCTTATCCTACGTGATGATTTTCCGAAAGGTAAGATTAATTATATTTTAGAATATTATGTGTTGAAGTAACACTAACATGAGTGCTGCGGCGTGGAGATACTAGAATCAGTAGGCGATCTTAGTTTAAGCCAAGCTGCTGCGACCTGGAAGCGGTTCTAGTAGATGTTTCAGTTTTCCACTTTAGATTTCCACAAATAGCGACATTCTATTCTGCATGCATAAGATTGTCTCCAGATAAAGCAAATGATTATATTTCTAGAAAAGGCTGTGACATTTAGATCGAGCAGAATTAATCAAATCGCAATAAAATTAGTATAAGATCTTGGTACATGTCGGACATCATAGTTATGTTTTGATTTTTGAATGATTTGAATGATGTGGCATAGCACAGCTTAACAGTCTTCTAAGCAATCGTACTGGGTGCATTAACTTTGGTAACCAAGCGTCTGCTGAGAACTTCAGCACCGTCGTCTAGAATATTTATTTATCTAGAGTTCCTGTAATATCTAGAGTTAATGGCTATAAGATGATCCTATATGCAATATTGTGCCTCATGGGTTGTCTAGTTTTAGAAACCTGTTTCCGGGTCTTGGTTAATTAATTGGATAACTATCAAATGCATCATGTCTTTGTATATTTTAAATACCTATATAATAGACATTTAGATCAAACCAATGTATAGTTGGGTCCAGGGTTTTTTCAAAACGGCCCCTGGGTCCAGCAAATTTCCTTTGAGTCAAGACCTTAAACTCTGGGTTCAGATTTACAATTTTTGGCTCG
The DNA here is from genome assembly GCA_030248225.1 of Trileptium ribeirensis. Taxonomy (NCBI): domain Eukaryota; kingdom Metazoa; phylum Nematoda; class Enoplea; order Enoplida; family Thoracostomopsidae; genus Trileptium; species Trileptium ribeirensis. Next base: position 38,324 of record JASANE010011314.1, read on the forward strand.
AGAACTTCACGAATTTTTACACAATAAAGAAACTTAATTACGAAACGCAATTTTACACTATTACAAATACATAAATTATTCTCTTCCTGTCCCAAGCGAGGATAAACGACGAGGGCCATCCCTGAACCCAGCAAAAAGCATCCATGTACACATGTAAGCACGAACGGCTAAAATCCTGCACTTTGTAATAGAATTTATTTGTAAATCCTATGTCTCCAAAGCCGAAACTGCCCTGAGTCCAGCAAAATTTTTTGGGCCTACGTAAAAATATTTGGGTGCAGACCCACCTGTGGACCCAAAAAACCTAGGTTGCGTCCGCTTCTCTTGTTATTTATAAACATACAGTGGTATATTCTGAAACTGAGATTTTTCACGTTCCACGTTATTATTCTTTTCAATTTTTCCTACACAAATTCGGAGTTTTGAACGGTCAACTAAACTCGAACTATTTTTTATGCTGGACATTTTAATTATTTGTTGAAACATAAACCGTATATATATTTTTAGTTCAGAAATTGAAATATATACACATAATACTTCTTAATAACAGCTAACTGGATGAACTAGAATTGGTTATATCAATACCTAATAATACTGTCAGCGAATTCTACAGTAGCGTTCTTTTATGCGGCATTTTTTTGCGTATCTCTAATTGGCGTAACATTGGTATGTAAGTCTATTTAAAAGCATCAATTACATTCGCATCATGGCCAGAGCATGGTATATCGTGACCTATTAATTACACAAAATCTTGTGTGGCTTCTTCACTGGCTCGGGCTCGTCCGAGCTGCAGATACCCAACAGCTTGCGTGTCCACAGCCCTCCGAAAACTGGGGAAACCTCGTGGGCCCTATGTTCATTCTCGAGGGTTAATGCGGGAAAATCTCACGAACATAGGGATTTGGAAGTTTGGAAAGTGGAGTACTTCCAACTGTGGACAAACAAGGAGCTGGTTTGGAGCAATGCGGCAGTTATGGCGATCGAACGAAGTTCAACAACAACAAAAATGACTGTCTGCAATGCTGCAAAACAACCGGTATTGTATTATGGAGCGGCACATGGCCTGTGAAATGCAGTAACCTCCATCGGCTAGACGCTTTCAAGACCTGTCGCCACCGCATTTTTATGCTGACAAAGTTAAACTGGACCAGCAATGCTGAGTGTTGCAGAAGAACTGGCCTTTTACGGGAGAGGCGCAAGCAGTATTGTGTCCGCTTGGTCGGCCACGTATTATGCATGAAAGATCATAAAATTTCACGCAATCTTACCACCGCAGCTGCCCCCACAATATGGAACCGTCGACGAGGAACAGCGTTCGAAACATGGTGATGGCAAGATTGCGAACCAAACTTCCACCATGTCCGTATCAACGATGGCGCCAATACACAGTAGCGGAGATGTATGGCGACGTCCTGTCACCGTGGACGGGCCCTGTGACCGCAGGGTGAGGTAATAAGCAGGGAAGAACCGGACCCGGAACCTGTTTTTCTAAACTTATTTATAGTAAACTGGCTAGTCCAAACTTCAGAAATTATAGGGGGCCCCGGCTCACCTGCCGGGGGAGGTGGGCAATTTTTTTGCCGGATTTTGTCATGTTTAAACGTTTATTTTTCTCAGCAGGGGCCTTTGAGCCGGGGGTACCCGAATTTTTGCCCGGGGGGGGCAGCCGAAGATGCCTTGGCCCTCCCTCACTTTGAACTAGCCAGGTAAAACAGATGAAGGAAGAAATAAAGGCATTGTGGATTTGAAATGTAATAAAAATATATTTTATATTAAACTTGATGTAGCGCGATGACATTATTGCCTCTGTGGGATTTTGAAGAGGCTGAGGAAACCAAAATATTTATCGACCAAGATGTCGTTTTTGGACTTCCAGCGGAAAAATGTATTCCGCTGTAAAGGCTTGCGAAACTGCGTCAAACTGAGTGTTCTTTTGGAAAGTAGAGTAGACAATTTCGTTCTGACTCTAGTCACCTTCTTTTAGTAGACATAAGTTTGTTACACGTTTTTTCCGTGGGAAACTTGAAATTATTGGTTTACATAGTTCTAAAAGACTATAAGAAGGTATACTATAATTTTTTAGATCGATGGCAACGGACATTGTTCACGCTATCGTTAGGCAACCAGTATTCGTCAGTTAGATGATGATGAGATTTTCTGATCAGAATGCTATACATTAGACAAACTGTGATACTGTTCGCACAGTTTCTATGCGTACAGTTTGTTTTCAAGAACGCAGTTTCTGGCTTTGGATTGTAAAAACCTTATGCTTTGCAGATATGTTACTTAACTCCAATGTAGACTGATTACAAAGTCAACAAGCGCACTGGCTAGTGCTTCATGTAATATTAGCCGAGCTTACAGCTAAGTACTTTAATAATCCATACTGTGTTACGTATATCAAGTTGAACCGTTTCAATTCTAATATATGCCGCAGATTTCTGAATGGATAAACTGCTACACGCATCGACCTATTGTTGTTTTGTTAACAAACTCCTGCCAGATAAAGATGGAAAATTCCTATTGAAACAGTTTCCTACTTAAGGTTCACAGGGTAATTTGATGATTTAATATTTTTAAACCCGAATTCCAGTTCCGGTATGGGTTTTGCCTTGTGCCGGAACCGCAACCGGCACCCAATTTTCACCGGAACCGGAATTGCGGTTACTCCCTGGTAATAAGGTACTACATTCTCCGCTGCAACCATTGGTTATTAATTTAACTGGAGTTTTATGTTTTGCCAAGGATATACCTAATTACACTTGAGCTGGAGACGGTGTATTTGGATACTTACTTACGTTGAACATTTTTTTATCAAATCATTCCAATCATACGTCATGATGTATAGTATTCACTAATAAAACAGATGTTTGGTTCCTTTTCCCTCAATCGGTTGTAACAACTAATTTAACCCGTATTTTAACCTAAAATATAATTTTGAGTCTCTTAATTTTGTTCCTGGAAAGCGTTGCTGTATTGATATTGTGGCTAAGAATATATTACATAGCGCGGCACACTCTATTAAAATTCTAAATAGCCGAAGAGTAGCAATGCAATTAAGGTAGTCTGTCAAAAGTAGTAATTTTTATTTTAATTTTCACAGGGTTTGGTCGTCTAAGACCTAATTTTTCAGATTCTGTCTATCGCGCAACGTGACTCTTATGATAATTCTTATAATATGTTCTTATAACATTATGTAGACATGATCTCGGTTCAGCAGCTAGAGGTTTGAAGCACTTATTTCCAGGTAATGTTTTGCTTTATTTAAACCCAAAATCCTTTTTGTTGTTAACAAATTATTCACGTGGCCATCAGATTTGAAGTTCTTTTTGTTCAACCCCGAAAATAGACTAATTATTGTATATTTTAGACATGGGATGGTATTTGTATAAACATGGCAATAATCACGGAAGTTCTAAAACGACTCAGCTGGAACCGTGGCATGGTCGGTCCCGCCAACGAAGCCAGCATAATTTACAAGCAGGCTATACGCCAGTGATACATACTTATTTGTTTGAGCATTGGTACGTTACTTGTACAAAACTTACTTTGTATCTATACGTTTCTAGTTTTATTTAAAATGTACAGTAAATTATAAGCAATATTTTGGGACATATCTTAGAATTTACAAAATTAATGCGTGGTTAGCAGGGAGTAACCGGAATTCCGGCTCCGGCTAATTTCTGCCGGAATCGAAGTTCCGGTTTCATGTCCTTTGGATATCTGCATGTAAAATTTGCAATAAAAGTTTTCCATTCTTTGATCAAAGCTAGCTGACAAACTATCTCTTTATGTTTCGCTTATGAACGTATGATTTGCTCTTTGAACTTCGCAACACACATTTCTCGACGTCTACTAAGCAGTTTATAAGGCATAGACACATAGCGCTAGTCAATAAAAATTAACATGTTCATAATTTTTAAGTATATGGTAGCACTCCAGAATTTGTTAGCTATGCCGTTATTTAATCCAGAGTTGTCACAAACAGAAAATCTGGGAAAACGGGTAATAATTGATAGACTAACGGGAGATTCGATATCAAAAATTGCAAATTTATCACCAAACTGTGGAAATAGTTTTTGCTTTCCCGCATTTCTACAGCTAAGAAATCAAAAACGGACCTCTATGCAAAATTATTTTATTTAGTACTAAAACTTTGGTATGAATTTTTCCACCAAGAACAAATTTTGGCATATTTTGAATTTAATTGGACGCAGCGGTCGGCATGGGAGCTCCATAAATTTAGACTTTTTGGGCCATATTACATGGTAAACATTGAAAAATGGTGTGTATAAATGGGAAATCAGATCTGAAAAGCGCGGGAAGTGTGAAAACGACAAATTGCAGACATAAAATTGTGGCAACCATGTTAAGCGCACCCTAACGGTTCCCTCAGAGTATCTTGCGGTAACTGCTACCATATATATTTTGTCAATTAATTCACATGTCTTCGTGAGACCACAACGTAAGGTAATTGGATAATTTCATATTTCTGAAAATAACAACACCAGTAATTCTGCTGGTGAGAGAAAATGGGGCGAGAATGTCTAGTTTGCGTTCATTGTTTATTGTGAGTGAGCTTCCTTAAAGCCATAAAAAGACAAGAATAGAATCGTAGTACACGTTAAAAGAGATATTCTCACAAATGCAAAAAGGGAGTATTTTGAAAATATATCGTGACTTGGTTTTGTGTGCGGGTTAGAAAATTTGCGGTAGATTCCAGTGGAGTTGTTCATGTAGAAATTGTTCCTGTTGTTAACCCAGTAATAATATAACGCTATGTGGAAATATTCGAAACGTATAAACGCAACTTTCGAGAAAATTATAATTCTAGGAGAAATATTCCCGTTGCAGGGACTCAATAATTTCCAAATTGCTGCTTTCGGCGAAAGTATAATTATTGTATTCGTCGCATCCAGCTATTTCAAAATTTATCTTGTACATATTAGCATATCTTGACATTTCCCTGCACTCACATATTAGCCCTTGTTTGATGACGCCGGCGTTTTCGGCCTAAACCCCCCCAGTTTCTGGGTGGGGGGCGTAGGTAGGATCTCCTCCAGTTTTTTTTTTGGGGGGGGGTCGGTCGTACTCCAATTTCGTGGGGGGAGTCGGTTCATAAGCAGCTGCAGAAACTGGGGGGTCAAGCCAAAAACGCCCGCGTCATCAAACACGGCCTAAAATGTGAGTGCATTGAAGTGTCATACTTTTCCCTAATGCACACTTTTTAACACTAATTGAAAAATTGTCAAATTTTTACTTATTTTGCCATGAAAATTTACCGTTTATAGACCTTTTCTGTTCCTCACAGCGGTATCGGCGTAGCTAGCGTACTTTAAAACAATGACACTAACGCGTTTGACAGGTTAAATAACCCAATATGCTCATCGTTTACAAACAAACAAAAGGATCATTAATACTTCCTTTCATTTCACCTCATTGGTTCAGTTCCGGTACCGGTGAAAACTTGCAGTTCGGTTCCGGTTACTTATTGGTAACCAGCTATATATGTATTTTTCATTTGAAGACAGGTAGGTTGTTATCTGAGAGTAATTAACATGACTAGCGAAGTTTTCTGAAATAGTTGTCCCGATTACACAAGTACCTTTTTGCCTGCACGTAACTCATAGATTACGCTTTTATTCGATATAATGTAATTATTGTGGTCTTTGTGTTTTCTTTGCTACTGTTGTTTCATGCCTGACTTTTGAACCCGTATACAAAATTGTAATTGTGACAATTTTTGTCCGCCCCGACATTTAATATTATAACTCTCTCAGAAGCGCCAAATCACAAATGAACTTTATGCGGTGTACTCTCTACAGTTTTTCCGAGTCCTCTTCTCAGAGTCTTCATTTTTGAACTATAAATTTGATTTTTAATATTTAACGTCAATTTTGAATTTTATAATTTTTGGCTTAATTAGCTTCTTTTTTTTACCAGGGTTCCGGGTTTATACATGGGGGAGAGGCAGGACAACACCCTACTTTCCTTGCGACCCCCTAAACGTGTCCGCGCGACCCCATAGATTTTGGCTTCCCCTAGATTTTTTATCCACGTGTTTTCTGGAACAATTATTTTTCAATCCGTCGGTATCTTTTTGTAAGTAGATTTGGTTATATATCGTGCATTATAATTCTTAGGTCTCCATTACACTGTTATATCATGTATTCTATCATGTTTATTGTACTACTGAGTACAGTTACAATCAGAATTAAGTGCTCAAAATCGATCGAAGTTTCGTTCGAGTTCGATCGTTTGCGTTTAAACGAAATCGATGGTTTAAACTAAAGTCGATTAATGTAACCAATTTTGATTGTGTCAAAATGAAAAAAATAATTTAATAAATGTTAGTTCGCGTTTAATTTAACGAATTTCGATTGTGTTGAAACCATAATATTTTAATAAAAATGTTAGTTTGCGTTTAATTTAATGTATTTTGTTAAACGAAGATCGATCGATTGCGTTTTCATTCCATTTCGTCTGCGCTCGATTTTATAAGCACTTAATTCTGATTGTAACTGTATATGATATGCACAATATATGTTATGTATATCCAATATAATGTGATTGCACTCGTCGGAGTATAATTCGGTGTTTAAAGTACAGCCTGACCGGCTCCGCTGACCACGCCCCCCCCCGTAGGATTTTGGAACCAATTAAACCTCGGTAAAAACGTTTTAATTACGTAGATTTTATTAGCTAAGAAATAAATATGCAGCAAAAACAACGATATACATGTTGGGGAAATGTTCAGGTCGTACACATCTGGGTGAAACGGGGGACTTCCAGGTATAATTTAGGTGCTGTGACGTAGCCAGGCAATAAATAGTAGTATCTAAAACCTTTATCACAAATTGTACATTCCTAACGTCACAACGGTAGTTGCGCAAGTGCACTATGCAGGGAATTGATACCAACCTAGGATATTTGTTTTACAACAGTGTTAGCAACTTATATCCGTATTGAAAGCTTTATCCAACAAGTGTCTAAAGTGTGCTTGCCAGAACTTTTTATCAGCAGTGCATAAAATTTAATTGTAATTATAACAAATTATTTGCTTGTTATTATTATTGGCAATAGAAAAATCTTATTTTAGGCCGGAATTGCTAGCAATCACTGTATCACTTATGGTAGGATCGCAAATCTACATTGGATATTATTTTTATAAGATTTACAATAGATCGTTCGTGGAGGCAGAAAGGCGTGAAGTACGTTTCTGTTTTTCTCAAGGCAACATTGTAGGACGAAAGTTGATAAGAAACCCGAGCCGGTTGATTGACAAGTATTTGCTGCAAATACTGAAGTCTTAAAAAGGCAACGCTTTTCTCTAAACATTATGTGTTATTTGACTAACGTTTAAATAACGTAGCTGTAGTGTCCAAATTTTATAATTTTTGATATTAATTTAACCTTGACAATGCCACAATTTATAACGTGCAAACTGGCAAAATTTTGTTCAGCATTTATGTATAACTATGCAACAAAACGTAGCTAATTTTTTATGCTACTTTTTTCGCATTTTTATGGAACGGCTGTGCTCGTAAACATGTTGACGAACAGCTGCTAATTAAGCAGCCTTGTTTTGTTATTCGTTTTGATACAATATTTTATTATTACCGTCATTGAATTGCCCATATTGTTGGTCCGCTTTTAGTTTTAACCCTTTCATGCCCGAACTAATTTGTGTAGCGTACAGTGTTTGACAAACTCAAGCCTGAGCCAGGGATCGAACCCGAAATGCACGGGTGAAACTTGTGTACGCAAATCACTGAGCTATCTGAGAGCTGTTGCTCGGTTCCTTAAGAAACCTCACTAGGCGAGCGAATAACAACGCACGTTCAAACGTACGATATACGACAAACTCAGTAAGCACAACGAGTCGCAATGTGCGTTGGGTCCATTTGGGCCTAGTGGGCATGAGGGTTAGTTATAGGTTAATTTTTAATTAACCCTTTCATGCCAGAATTAATTGTGTATCGTGTAATGTTTAACAAACTCAAGCCTTCGCCAGGGATCGAACCCGAAACGCACGAGTTACACTTGTGTACGCAAACCACTGAGCTATCTGAGAGCTGTTGCTCGGTTCCTTAAGGAACCTCACTATGCGAGCGAATAACAACGCACGTTCAAACGTACGATATACGACAAACTCAGTAAACACAACGAGTCGCAATGTGCGTTGGGTCCATTTGGGCCTAGTGGGCATGAGAGGGTTAACTTTTGCATATTGCAGGGTGTTACCGTAGTATTAAAATTACATCATACCAATTTGTTTTTATTAAGAATAACCAAATTAGTAGCCACAACTTTTGTCTTATTTGTATGAGATGTATCGATTTTGTAAAATTGACCAACTACCCGATATAATCTGGTAGTTTCCTAAGTTATAGTTCACGACAGCAGTTAAGCCACAGTGTTTGTAATTTATGGTATATATACAATCTATTCCGAAGCGCTATTAAATAAGAATAAGAACTTCTTGTATGAATGTAACGAAATACGTTAAATTGCTTAGCTAATCAATGCACTGGAGCTTAAGTTAATATATAATATCTTTGATGACCATAAGACAAAAAATATAAAAATACAATGCACGTGCTATTTAGTTTATGAATGTACTGTTGACGTATTTAGCTGGCAGTGTATTTTTACTTGCGGTGCACAATTTATTATCTTACAGCACTGAATGCTACAAAATTCCCAGTGTAAACAACAGTCATTCGAACGAGTAGTATTCAAAGTTAGAATGTTCATTGACTGAACAACAGTAATTTTTAGCGATTGCAGCTGTAACTTCCATAAAATTACTTATTCAGTATTCTGACACAATCAGTTTGAGGTATATGCAAACGGGTAAAATAAATAATTTAAAATGTTAAAATTGTCGTAATTTACGCCGATACACTTTTGGATTGATGACTATTTATGGAAGAGTTCCTGTTACTAGCAAATCACAAGGGTGTAACCGGAACTTCAATTTTTTGCCGGAACCGGGACAGGAATCTGGTCTTTGCAATAAGGTAAAATAAAAGAAATATTAATAAATCTTGTTTGCTGTGGGTGAATGAATGGCATATAGAATATTTTACCGGTTAAACACTTTAGTTTCGTTGTTTTATAAGTCTGACTGTGTCGTTGCCCCTGTGTGGTGCTGCACGGGCTACAAATGCTACATTGTGATTATGAAATTGTGAAACTATTACATTTTTTCATTTAGTTGTACGTTGATGGCTAAATTAGGCTATAGATTTTCCTATACGAGTTGGGTAGCTGGCTATGATTAACGCAATTTTACTTACGTGGTAGATCACCAATTCTGCAAGTACTGGCGCCCTACAATGTAAAAGCGTTTTTCTTATAATTTTCAAGAAAGTTGTGATTTTTAATTTAGAATATTTCCGTGTGCGTTGTTGTTTTTGGGTTACCAATAACAAGCCGCGTTTGATTAGAGGAAAAATCCTGCTGGAAGTAACCGCAAATTTTCCAGCTTGCACCACGAAATCAAAAAGAAAATTGTTTTCTTTTAAAATAAAATTTAAAACTTTTACACCATGCAGATATCCAGAAGCCATGCAACCGGAACTTTGACTCCGGCAAAAATTACCGGAACCGGAATTACGGTTATTCCCTGTAAGTCACGTGTTTACGATCGCGGGGTACTAATTGAAGCGCACTTTCTTATATATATTGGTGCGTTTTTGTTACTAGGTCTCAGCCTGTAGATGGTAGATATAATATTATTGATACACATTGTATTGGTTCATTTTTCAAATCTGTCTAATCTCTACTTTGTTCGGTAAATAGTTGTGTTTTATCGTTTAGGAGCGCACGCGGACTGACAGCAGTGGTAGTGTAGCGATGATTAGTGTCAAATCGCAAGCGTCTCTAACGGAATCGTCGGAACACCAAGACTTAACACCTGGAAGTGATTTTGTGTCAAGGTTCGTGTGTCTCGTAATAATCTAATTGTGTTCCTTTGCGAACGCCACATTTTAGTATCCAAGATTCTTGCTAACAAGAACATTCCGGTATTATCGCAAAATCTACTTCAAGGATAGTGCTAATTTATTATGTATTGCTACGATTTAGGATGGTTTTGCAACATTTTATTTTCTGTTTTGGCAATATTTATATGTGATACAATGGATGTAAGGTAAAATCTGGTCCCGGTTTGTGCGATACATACTAAAACAGTCGCTTTTTGCTCTGTAAAGAAGTGTGTTTTTATTTTTGGTGGCAACTCGATTTAATTCACTACACTTAAGTGAAACCAAATCCACTAGTGAAACTAAGTTTTTTAATGAAAATGAAATCATATTGAATCTACTAGAATCGACAAAAATAAAAGTCTGATTTTAAAACGATAAGTGCAATTGATTTAATCTTTCATTATGTGTCTGCGTCTTCAACTGAACGTTAGTTTTGGAACACAATTTTGCCAGATCACATACAGCCCTAGTATATTTGTGTGTAATAAAATACTAATTTCGTTTTGATAACGTTGGAACTGATGCTAATAATGTCCGGGTGGGTTGCCTTTCCAAGATTTTTTGCAACAAAATATGACTTGGTAAAATACTAAATTCGAAACAATCTGGTTCTACACAAATTATTTTAGAACAAATCTGGTAATGCGGAGACCTTCAAACACGGAATTGGATGTATCTGAAACGGATATAACAAAATACAAAGATAAATAACTTCTTGAGATTTTAGCGTTACATTTCGACGTAAAGCCAGAAGCATTGCTTAGCTTTTGTCCATAGTTCCCCGTTTCCGCGCAACCCCCATTTTTTTGACCAAACGGACAATTCAGCAATGTGTAATTTTCATTTGGCAGTTGCCATTAAGGTTTATGGGCAGGTATGTGCATTTGTGTATATCTCTAGCTTACTAATAAGTTTGTCTCGAACAACTTCATTTTTGGCCGCTGTACTCGTTTAATATTTAGGGGACGCCGCCCGATTCATTCGGGGTTGAGCGGTTCTCGGAAATGTAAAATGTGTCGAAATTAAATGCTTTTTAATTTTAGCTAAAACAGCTTTTATTAAACTTTCAAGCAAATTATTTTTTCTTCGGCAACGAATTTCGAACGTTTCAAATGTAACATTGTCTGTTATTTTGTGTTAAATAAAGTCGAATTTATCGAGGCTGTGCAGCATAAAATTGCCAACAAGTATTCAACCTCGGAAAATTCAAAATTAGGGGCACCGTTCCGAACCAACCGGAAGGGAAAAATATCTATTCTAATCATTAGAGTCTTATATTGATAACTATCAGCCAGCTAGCTATTCAATAATTGAAACGTTAAAACAGATTATATCCACCATTTTTGCACCAAAAAAATGTGGGATAACATACTAGCTGTTTATTGACTGTTAGAGAATGTTCTCGCAGGAAAAATTCGATAAATACATACAACCTGCTCTATTATTTGTTACATCGTTTTTGCCCGGTAGCATTGTTGCTTGAATGCGGCGTTTAAGAACATAAGTGTAAATAGCCCGCTTATAATTTCCAAAGCTCAAATTAACCGCCAATAAGCAAATTATTTGCTGTTTTAAAGTTTTTGTGTTGTGTTCATCCTTATATTTTGTTAAAATTATTGGAATTGATAAATCACACTGTCACAAATTACTAGTAATAACTATACATGCAAAGTCCAGTATAATACAACGTTGCCATCAATGTGCGTGCGGTAGGGGGCCCTACCAGTGGTACTGGTTTATAATTCTGGAACGTAGGTTCTCAGACTCCTGTTTATTGTACTACGTATGTTTTGGAGATTTATCAGCTAGATAATTTAGAGTCATCCTGGGCCTTTATTGAACTGCATGGACATTGTTGATTGTATAGTTTTTAATGTAAAATTTCTGATTATGTCGAAAATTATTAAAAAAAAATCCGAAATTGTTCAACTAGTAATAATTTGCAGATATACCTGACATCGTGGTACGTTTAAAATTAAAAGGCAGCCTGCTTAGCATAATGTCGTATTTAAGATATGAGACGGATTTCGAACATATTCGCTGTCTCGGACGAGGTGGCTTCGGCATTGTATTCGAAGCCCGGAACAAGATGGATGATATTCGCTATGCCGTGAAGAGGGTGCCGATAGCCAACCGGTTAGTTTCAATGATTTTTAGATTGAAGTGCTAGTACTTAGGTTACCAACGATAATCTTCTTGAAGCCAGACTCTTGACTTTATTTCAATGCAATATATTCATTTGGTTTTCCACGAAACAAATATACTGGTTTTTTCAGAGAACAGGCGTAACTGTAATATTATATTGGGAAGTTTGGGCCATATTAATGTTTTAAATTTCGTAAAAGTTAAAATGATGCCAGAATCATTGTAGGCTTTAGCTGTTATTCATTTGATTTAATATTCATTTTAATGTAAGAGCATACTTAACATGCGCCCCAACCATCCGCTTTTGACACTATGTATGTACCAAACGTTGTTAGAGAACAAAACTCGGATTTCACTAGCCGTATCCGATTTCCACATTTTTCTGTTCCACAACGCCATTAGCGAATACAATTCGGTCCCTGTACTTTAACACCAGTATGTACGAAATATGAAACGGACTGATTTCTGTTCTTTAATGCAAAAATGAAATTTGTGTTCAGTGAACAACTGAATGGCAATTGCTTTTGACAAAACGTAAGGGACGCAGCATAAGTTTACTCACACATAAGAATTATGCTTGTTTGGAGAAATACATTATAGTGTGCCTTTAGCCTTTTTAGCTTTAGTTGAATTTGTAAATAATAATCAGAACGTAATGACGCGTGGTGGAGATTGTGTGTTGCAGGGATGGAATCTTTTAAATTTCATTTGTGTACGTGATCGACCATAACTCGGGAACGACTTAACCGATTTTCATGATCTTGGGCTCATTCGAACTGACATAGTCGATTTACCGTGTACATCCCCGGGCATTTTTTGATTTGGGGTCTGGTTCCGGGGCCAGGGGTCAAAATGTGGGTTTTTACCCCATTTTAGTACCCTTCGCGAAAGCAAGGTTGTTTTATCTTAACTTTCAAATTTTTTCTCTTGATAGTTTTATTTCATAGTAAAATGATAAATGTCGATGCCTCTTTTTTGTTTTTCGATTAAGGTTCTGGATTTATGTGGTTTGAGGTACGGGGGTATGGCGCCCCAATGGTTGCTCGACCCAAAATTTGAAAATTTGTTCCGACGTCTTGGGCGGCTGATAAGTTTCACTTGGGCATTTTTGAGCATGGGAAACTCATTGCCGGTGTTGGTTTTGGTCTGTGACCCATGGTTCCATGGGTACGGGTGTATGGCGCTCTATGGTTCGGGTCAGAGGTCAAAATGAGGATTTGTCAACCCCATTTTAGTACCCTTCACAGAAGCAAGGTTATTTTTATCTTTCTATTTTTGTCTGCTTGGTTTTGTTTCATAGTAAAATGATAAATGCCAATGCCCCTTTTTTGTTTTTCGATTAAGCCCCGGTTTGTGGGGTTTGAGCTATGGCAACCCAGCGGTTCCTCGAGTCTAAATTCAACAATTTCTCCTGACGTCCTGGGGGATGATAAGTTTTACCTGGAAGTTTTCGAGCATGGGAAACTCATTGCCGATACTGGTTTTGCTTTGTGACCCAAGGTTCTATGGGTACGGGGATATGGTGCCCCATGGTTCTTGGTCAGAGGTCAAAATGAGGGTTTTTGCCCCATTTTAGTACCCTTTACGGAAGCAAGGTTATTTTTATTTTAACTTTCGAATTTTTTTCTATGGTATGTTTTATTTCATAATAAAATGATAAATGCTGCTGCCTATTTTTTGTTTTTCGATTACGGCTCCGGTTCGAGAGTTATGGGGTTTGAGGTATGGCGCCGTCGTGGTTCCTCGACGTAAAATTCGAAAATTTGTTCTGACTTCCTGGGCGGCTAAAAAGTTTTACTTTATGGGTTTTTGGGTATGGCAAACTCACTGCTGGTGTTGATTTCGCTCTGCGATCCATTTTTCTATAGGTACGGGGCTATGGCACCGCCATGCTTCACTGACCCAAAATTCCTAATTTTACTGCTACGTTGCTAATAGCTTGCACTTGGGGGTTTTAAGGCATGGGAAACGTATTAGTGCTAGTTTTGTTATAACTTATGTGGCATTGTGTGATATTCATATTATAGCATCTCGACGTATGCTGTGGAGAGCTTGTTGGCTGTGTACGCAAAAGGCGTAGGTGTACCTATGCTTCACTACGTTCTGCAATCTCGATAGAGTTACTAGTGTATGAAATATTAAACGAACTAATTTCTGTTCTTTAATGCAAAAATGAAATTTGTCTTCAGTGTACAGCTGAATGGCAATTGCTTTTGACAAAAGAGGATGGTAAGGGGAGCAGCTTAAGTTTACTCACGCATAAGAAATATGCTTATCTGGAGAAGCACGTTAGTGTGCCTTCCTTTTTTCATTTTTAGTTATATTTGTAAATATTTCGTTTATCATTTGCGACTGGAAGGTTATTGTTAATTATTTATTTTATAAATAATGCTATCTCGTTTTTATTGATTTATGTTTTTTCGTAAACATAAAAGTTCCAGTACTTATCTGGCCCTTACAATATGGGCACGTCATAGATTGTTGCGGTGTGTTTTAGGCAGTCAGCCAAGGACAGAGTGATGCGTGAAGTGAAAGCTCTAGCGATGCTCGATCATCCAGGCATCGTTCGGTATTATCAGTCGTGGTACGAATGTCCGCCAACGGGCTGGCAAGGGCTTATGGACAAAAGTTTTTTGACTACAAGGTATGAATTGAAGTTTGGATGCATTGTTCGTGGTCCAGGTTTGATTAAAATATCTGACGAAAAATTATTCCGTGTGATGTACGCAGATTTTCTACGCTTCAGTAATTAGAAAATATTACCTTGGCATCTTTTGTGCTGTAGGTCAAAAAGTAACTGCGTTTGACATTGCTTTATAATAATGCATAAAGTCTTCATTTCTGTTTTAATCACGTAAGTGAGGCTGGTTACGTGCAAATTAAGGCTCTGTATTTTTGTTTACAGTCCATATTGTTGTTTTAGGCAAGCAGAGTCGAATAATTCGCTAGAAGACTCTATGGTTTCAAGATCTACAAATTCCAACATCACCGACGGAGTTGGCAAACCGATAGGTATCAAGCATGACATCAGTTTGGAAGTATTGGGTAAAACCGATTTATATGCTACGCCGAGTATTTTGCATAACTATCTAAACGATTTGGTTAAAGACGATTCTAAATCAATACCAAACGCTCACTCTTCACGGGCAGAGCAGTCTTCTCAAAAATTAATGTGTGGTAACTTTAACGAGGTGTGCACTAGTGTTAGTAATGCTACTACAAAAAGCTCTGAAGACAGCAGCTCATTGTCAACTTCAGATTATAGTTCTGACGAAGAAAATGGAATCGTAACGTCGAAGTTAACGGGAATTCGTATGCGAAACGACTCAAGAGCAAGCGCGCGCACGTTTGTGGCGGAGCACTCTGCAGGTGAGCAGCGTACCGAATTTGATGATGCGAGTAACCTTGTGCTTAGTGGAAATCACCATAATTTGTCTGAAGAATATTGCCCTCAAAGTCCGTTGTCATTAAACACCGCTGTGATACAAGGTAAAGTTCGACAGAAGTACCGTAGTGGTCGTCGCAGGAGCACGATGGTCGGCTCTATGGATGATAATGCAAATAATGTTGAGGACAACTCAAGAACAGAAACTTCCTCTATTGAAATCGTGTTCGATAACGACGCTTCGAATAGTGCTTCATTAGATACTTCTCAGATAGCACTAAATGGCTTGAATATTGTCGACACTATTGGATCGGCACGCAAACGGCTAACAGTTAACTGTGCAGGGACAAAACCGAGCTCCAGCGTGAAATCACATACGGCTGCAGTTGTTGCATGCACATGCGATAGCGATCAACATGACAGCACTTGCCGTTTACTTACAACGTGTGATAACAAACGTGCAAACGTAAAAACAAACAACAATTACAGTCCACATCAAAACAAAGTTGTAACGAAATGTACAAATTTAGGAAAGTCCAATAATAATCCTGCTCCTGCATCGGGCTCAGATGCAAGTGACAAATCACAGGTGTTAACTGTGGCTAAACGAAAACTGAACACGAAGCCACCTGCTAGAACCGATAAAGAACTACAAACACCTGTGCCTAGAATTTACTTGTATATTCAAATGCAGCTGTGCTTGGATACAACGCTACGTAGCTGGTTAGCTAGTCATACGGAGCCGACAAGTCGTGATCTCTCTTCATCAATCATCTTGGAGTGGTTTAGCGAAATTGTCTCCGCAATAAAATATGTTCATGACAACGGAATGATACACCGGGATCTGAAGGTATTGAAACGTTTCATGCTCAGTACAGTGGTAGATCCAGAAATTCACAGGGGGGCAGTTTTGCTAAATTTTTGTTTTTGCTCTGGGCGATCCAAATTGGGGGCTGGCATTTATCGGTTCCCCTGGTTCAGAACAGGTTCTTCCGGTTCACGCCACATTGCAAAATTTTGGGCTCCCCGGGTTCACGCCACATTGCAAAATTTTGGGCTCCCCCGATTCGCCGTCTCTTGAAAATTTTTTTGTTCCGTCGGTCCAAAATACATAAATTTGCGCTAAAATTCCTTCTTGAAGCCAAAAATTTTGCTAATTTCGTCAAAATTTGCTGCAAAATGGTTTTTCTCCCCATCAAAAGCGTTTTGACAGTGTTTCTGGCAGGATTTTGAACCGTTTTTCTGTTGGCAAAGTTCCCCCTGGCAAAATATGGCGCCCCCTATTTCAGAACCAGGAGGCCCTGGTTTATGCCCCGTTGCCAAATTTTCAGCGAATGGAGAGCCCAGTTACCTAAACTTTTTCGTCTATTATTTAAGTACATATTGTTAATTTCCTTCAGCTTATTTCACGTTTGTATGACATCTCTGTAGTCTTCCCCAGTGCTGGATCCACCAGTAACTCAGTACTTTTCAATGCACAATGATGTTAATATGTACCATTAAACAGTATATAACAAGCTTGGAAGAATAGTAATTTTTGTCGTGCTTATACTGATTTGCTGTTGAGGGTTGTAAAAATTTTCAAAATATGACACGACTTTCCTGCGTAATACCTCAGTTATTGGATTTTCTCTGGTTACCGTTATTTTTGCAGCAAGTTAATTGCCGTTTCATGCTCAATTAAATAACGCCACCCACGTTTAAAAGACCATCAAGGCATAGAACATCTAATGCGACGAGCTTCCCTGAAAAGACACGAGTATATAGTGATGTAGATGTAATGACATTTTAGAAATAGGGTTTAGGCCCATTTACCTACTATGTAGATTTATAAGGAAGACTTTGGCATATTGGAAAGGCGCCGAATGACATTCTGCATTGGCAGCGTTCATGAGATGCCGGAGTACCGTCGATTTAAAAATTGTTCATTATATTTCGCTTTTTCTTTTTTCATCCGCTACTAACTATTGTGTCATCGCAGTTGACTGATAATGTTAGGTTTGGTATCAGTTGACGTTTCCTGAGGCGCTGTTTATAGTAGAAAATTGCCAAGGCTGTGCCTTACCCTGGCCAAAAAACGGGCAAATTTGGCTCATTTTCGGTAAAAGTCGTGATTTAGAATTATTTCGAGGCGCGCTAATTTGCTTTTTTTTAAAGTATTTTTCCTGAATGAAAATTATGCCTAAATGTCTATAATTGCAAAATTTATTATGGATATGATTCAAATTTGAAAAAAAAACTATTGTGCTACTGAGTATGGCACTTTAAAAGTCTATTTTGGTCGTTTTCATGGTTTACAGATTTTTAATGAATATACCTGCTGAACTAAGACAAAATTCAAAAATCCCATACGAGAATTTTTTGTATTTTTGTTCGAATACTGCATTATAAATTTGATTTAGATATTTTGAAAATGATATCTTGTAGAATTTGGCCTATTCTCTAAAAATTTATTCAAAGTCCAACACAGTCCTAGCTGGGTGGCTCTCGATGTATTATTTTGTCCGGATTTAGGTATTTAGGGGCCGATTATTACACCAAGCTTGCGACTTAGCGGCCTTTGGGCTACATTTGATCCAAATACCGCATCTCTGGCGTGCAGTTGGGCTGTGATCGCTTCATAGATCCCCTAGGATATTTGAGATATATACCCTAAATTGCAACTTTTTAGTCAAACTTAGGTTTCATAATATACAATCAATAACAACATATCATTTGGGGGAGTTTTACCCATATGGAAGCAAAAAAATTTGCCAGCGGCATTGCGTCAGGGAACCCAAAATTTTGCAGTAGAGCAAGAACCGAGGCACTCGATTTTGAAAAATAACGAAATGTTAGAATCCGAAGAAACACCATCTGTAAGAGGCTATGTCCAACTGTTGATAACGCACGTAGTTCATGGTTTCGTGTCTTACGCACGGTTAGGCAATAAGGGTGTAGAGGTGTTTATCCTTTATGTCTGGCCGCTGAGACTTATTGGCCCCTCCACAGGAGTCTGGCTCTTGAAATCTTTTATTTTGACCCCGAGAAAATTTTTATCTCCGACCGTCGTAAGGTGCAATTTTAGTGAAATCTGGGTTTTTTCCTATTTCAGTCGTAGAATGTAGTAATACTTACACAGACACGTATATAAAACGACACTTATATGTTAAAGGAATACATATATATTATATACATTATGTCTGGCTTTCCCAAACTGTCACCAAAGTAACTGGGAGAACCGAACTCCGGGGCACCTGGGAGTCGAGAAATTCGGCTTCCCCATGTCCAAGTGGAATCCCCCAGCTGAACTAGTTGGACTAAAAACACGAAAATAGCATAATTGGCTAATTCACAGCAAAAATACAAAAATAATGCACGTTATATGCTGAAACTGTATAGATTGACGGCGATTATAGTGTTTTAGCCCTGATGGGAGGAAAAATTAAGGGGTTTTTGAGTTCCATAAGGAAAAATTGGCATATTTTTGGTGTCACAGAGAAAAATTGGCCTATTTCAAGTCATGCAGAAAAACACCGGGCGGGAAAGCTGAACTGAGGCGAAGCCAAAAAATACCTGGCCGGATTAACTGGGGGCTCCTCCGTGGGAAAGCCAGTATATTAATATATTATAATATATACAATATTTGCCTTCATTGGGCTTCCTCCCTCCGATTTTGATGTCATAATTGAGTCCTCCCTGTTGCCAGGGGCCTGCCGGATCCCGTCACACAAAAATAAGTTTTTGGGCATTAATTCCACTGGTTATCAAACAAGAAAGTATAGCGGTGTGAGCCATGCGTTAGATTTATATATATGTGTATACAATATATAGGCACCTACAAGTAAGTCTCATATTTGAAAATTACCTTGACACGTCTCTGCTGCAGATATTCGCTTGCAACATATCCATATATATATTTTAGCCTTCAAACATCTTCTTTTCGAGAGAAAACCATGTCAAGATTGGCGACTTTGGCTTAGTTACAACAATGCTAAACGATTGCTACGACAGCGAAGCTGCCATTGAGCTATCACCGATTGTCGAACAGCATAATCCCAGTCACAAAACTACTGCATCGAAGGCGACAAATTCATCTAGGGTCCATACAATTCAAGTCGGGACGTATATGTACATGAGTCCTGAACAAGTAAGTCGTCGTGTCGCGGCGGCGTTAACCTTTGTTAGGGTCCATGCAATTAAAGTCTGACAGTACATGTAGTTGAGTCCTAAATAAGTAAGTCGTGTTGAGAGGGCGTTTCACTATTAGGTGGTATGTTGTGACCTTCATATTAGTGGTGCCTGAGTTTTACGGTTGTTTGTATTTTCAGCGGTGTAAGCGTATGTCAATCAATGCTTCTTCACCGAGACATTGCATATTCATAGGAGAGATTGAATTATTAATTGACGACAATATGAATTCTAAATATTTTGACAATAATTACGGAAACACACTAGAGTAGTTAGCAGGAACTAAACATTTTCGTGGAAAATACTTATGTTGTTTCTGAAAAAATAGCTAAAAAAGGGATAAAATTGTTTTGTACAAAACCGAAGACAAACGTGAATAGTTGCGTGAGCGGCGCATGCAAACTCAGAGTCTATGAACTACGCGATAATCGCGTTTTGAGCATGCAAACATCGTTTCCAGACCTATAACATGTGTCGATCATCCAGTGAATAGCGGCCATTCCCAGTAGATAATGTATGTATTTCGATCAGCAGCAAAAGACCGGAATATGTGGTTTCGTGTGTCTCACCTTAGTATATTACTTGATGTGTTATTAGTTGTTTTTGTTTTAATTGTAGACTGCGGGTCAGTGTTACACACATAAAGTGGATATCTTTTCACTTGGCCTTATACTGTTCGAGATGCTGGTACCATTCCAGACAGAAATGGAACGTGTTAAAGTACGTTTAGAATGAATTTTATATAATGATATAATTACACCCATTGATTAGCGGCGGTCATGTCAAACGAACTGTATTTTCCTCTGTCATGCGTTGTGGTAATTCGTAAATGTTTAACTTTACTTTCTGGTATTTGTCGGAAACTACAAAGTAGGGAACAATTTTCAAGTTTTCCACGTCGGTTAAGCTGATTGTTGTGTTGTTTGCGGTGAACAATGACTATTTCGCCTGCAATTCAGTGTAACAATCGAATTTTTTTCAACAATATTTTGTTTTAACATATTTTACTATCAAAGTAAAATGATTTACATTTTTAGACATACCGAATGTTACCCAGTTTTATGTAGTACGCATCATAAATGACTGTCGTTTTGGAGCGGTTGAACGGCGATAAGAGCAATTTGTGAACATGCAACAGTGAACGCACTATACAGTACTCGCCAAAAATTGTCGCTCGCTCCAAAAGAAATTTGTTCTGAAAATAAAATTTGTTACTAATTTTAATAGTTTCTTAATCTCGCTCGAAATGCTGGTTTTCTGCCGATGATACTCCCTGTTCTAGGAAAATATGTATAAATTCATTGTTATATTTATGTATTTGTGTTAGTAGGAGTCTGATTTGTTCTCGTTGTGAATTATTTAAAAGTTTAGACTGAATTCTTACTACTTCAGACATTAAGCGACGCAAAATCACTGAAATTTCCGAAAACATTCCTAGCAGCTAATCCTTCTGAAGTATGTGTTTTCGAATGTTTATATATATTTGAACGCTAAATGTATGCATCAAATTTGTTATTTCATAACGGCTCTTGGAGTATGTTTAGAGACTAAGTTACGTTAGCTGTACTACGGAAAAATCTTTGGTTAACGTGAGGCACGGTGTTTACTGTAACCCATTCATGCCGGAATTATGCATGAATTAACTTATGCTAGGCCTTTGTCATCCTTTTTTGACACTATGTATAAAACGCTGCTACAGAACATAGCAGTCTTCGCACTAACCAACTCCAATGACTGATTGCAAAACGGAGTAATAATCTGTCTGCTATCACAATGCACCTATTTGATATTTGGCAGCAAATCCATTGCACAACGTGGCAAAATTGGTATGCTACGTCTTTTTGTTACGCTAACATTTCATTAGTTCGCAAACATTACATCAGGTTTTATAGCATTAAACGAGGGAATTTTCGTTCGATAATAAAATAAAAATTATTCAGTTCAACATGCCAAACGGTCGCGAATCGGTTACTTACTGCTTTTGAAGTAATCGTTAATAGGACAATTTTTTGTTTCTTAACGTTTTGGATGCGTGTTCTAAAACAACAATTTTATGTTCTTTTATATGTTTACGAAAGGCTGGTACGCCGAACAAGCTATTGCGAATGACAGAAGGGCCTAGTAGGAGGCGCATCTTATGTTATGTTTACTCACGCAGTAATTAATGAGTCATGCAGTGTTTGACAAACTCCAGTCGAAGCCAAGAAGTTGAGGCTGGATCGTATGAGTGCATATCTAAACCACTAAACTATTTATCATAGGAGCTGTTACTCGGTTAATTAGTACCCATTTGCAAAGCTAATGACACAAAAAAAGTCAGTGAACATAAGGCTTAGTGTGCAGGCATTGATGCAATATTTTGCATCAGTAGGCACGAAATAATTCAGTTAATATATTATGTTCTGTCATTTTTACCAAAGTAAATTTTTTCTTTACATCTTAGTACAAGTTTTGCTTTTACAAGTTTTAAAATTACAGACACGGCCAGAAATAAGAGCTAAATAATCGATCAACTTCGAATAAAATTTCGATTTTGGCACAAGCAACCCTTTACCGCCCTCACTAGTATGTGTATCGTCCAAGCCAATGAAAAAGACTGCTCCTCGATCTCCGACAGCATTTGGGAAAATGGTGCACGCAAACCACTGAGCTGTCTTGGAGCCGTTGTCTGGTTCCTTAAGGAACCTCACAAATTGAGCAAATAACAACGCGCGAGCAAACACACGTAATGCGACTTACTTAGTTTGCACAACACGTTTATATATGCGCTAATATAAATAGAGTGTTGGGCTTGAAAGCTTTAGAAAGTTTTAAATTTATAAAATTTCGATTAAACGAAATTTTTATCGACTTCGATACATTCAACAGCTGCGTAATATTCGCGTATTATAAAATACATTATATTATTACAGTGTTCGCCACTACTCTTGCTGCAGAATATAATGTATATACAGTATAGTATTTTTCAAAAATGAGCCGTTTTAAGGAAAGCTTTGTTTTTCAAATACTCTTAGCCAAACTTTGTTTTCGGAAAATTTTAACACCTGTTTTTTAAACATGACTTGACATTTAGTTCACAGATAGAGTATTGTTCCAAACGCGACGGTTTTTTTCAACCGTGTATTTTTTATGAATTGCGTACGCACCACGACAGGAGTTTGTTGAAAACAAAATGCAGACTTGCAATAACTAGAAGATGGGTCAACCCAAGATTGAGCTGCGAGCAGTATCACTGCGAGCAAACGGCGTTTATAGTCATAGCTACATTCAAATGAATCAACTCTTAAGTTTTGTCATTCTCGGAAACCTTTAAAGCCGCAGGTTTAAAAAATTACACATTTGATTGAAACCCACAAAACCATTCGTAAATCAAAGAGGGTGCAAGAGCATGCAGTAAAACGTTTATTGGTCACAAATACATTAAAATGAAGCATTACATTGTTTTCAGAATCCTCGAAAACCTTTATAATCACAAACGCAAGAAATTATATCATTACGCTGAAAATCACGAAATCAAGCATGGCTCAAGGAGGTGTCACGGAATACTGTATCATTCGAAGAAACCTACATCGGTCACAGATACATTCAAATAAATCACATTATCATCCTCAAAAACTTTTGTAATAGCAGATGCAGCAAAATATGACATTACATAGAAAGTCACGAAATCATGCAGGGTTCTTTGGGGTTTCCCAGAGGATACATTGCCATTCCAAGAAGGGTATACCGGTCACAGTTACGTTCAAATGAATCACTCCGTTGTTTTCAGTGAACCCAAAATTTATATAATGCTTATTAACGATTATATTAAAAATTGAGTATAAAGGGTTAAAATGGGGGTCCATTTCGGACACCATTTTGTGCCCCTATCTCCTGCGATCCTGACAAAAAGTGTTTGTGAATGTACATCTTATCCAGGCCAACATTTTTTTATACGAAGCCTGAGTTTTGAGATCTAAATAAAACGCATCTTCTCTTGGTCAAAATTGAGGGGGAAATTTCTTTAAAAGGGGTCTTGCATACCCCATGAGTGGGTTGTATAGATGAAACCTCTGGTCTCCCCACTCGGCAATTCCCCGCGCCACTCGCCATAATCCGCCATGTTCGCACCCTTTCCACTCCATAAAATCCCTCGTGTTTGATATTGATTCAAAACACACAAAAATAAAAAAGTTGTGAGAACATTCTTGTTTGTAGTTTCGGTGTGATTTACTAAAGCAGTTACGGCCATATAATAGCATCGTTTTTACATATAGCAAGTAATTGCCAAAAAATATGCGTAAAAATTGAAATTCATAGCCTCCTAACTCGACATTTCCGCCCGGCAATAAACATAGGTACCCATTTAAATCCATCACTTTTTGAGACTTAGAAAAACACTCCACACGGACGGACCGGCACGGTAAAATTAATCAGTGTGGATACCAAAAAATGCTTGCTTGCTTCGCAATAAAAGTAATCCAAGTGGAAGTTTGATGACCATTGTATCTGTAAAAAGCGGATATAAAGATGCACAAATTAGATAGAACTATATGTAAGTTTCCATGTGAAACGTATCAAATTCATTTGTAATAGATCCTCGTTTTTTGTGGTAGAATTTCATTCAAAAATTAATTAAAAGTGAAAATTTTGAATTTTTAAACGAAAACGAACTAAACATAGTTGAATTTCTGAGCGCTTAATTCTAGTTGTAGCCGTATATTTTCCGTTGTCCAACACTTTTTATGGCACAATAGTGCCGCTAAACGTGTTGCCATTTTTTTCAGCACGATTTAATTTCATCATTGCTGAATCCGAATCCAGAGCTACGGCCTGAATGTTCTGACGTTTTGAATCATGATATGTTTAAGCTACAGGGGCATCATCAAAGGTCTACAACAACTGCAGCTTTGGAAAAGCCGAATAGTTGCGATTCAAACAAAGATTTCATGGCAAAAATGAAAATCTCACCTCGAAAACAATTACCAGTTGAGGATCCAATGTCTGTGTAAATCAGTTATTATGCATGGCTCCACACGCTGTCCCATGTGAATAAACTGTCACACGTCGCTGGCAGTAATGTTTCTTGCATAGATATATTGGTTTAGTTGTGGCGAAAATGCATGATTGTTGAAACTGTGATTGACTCTTTTTGTGTTCGATATCTCTGATAGTGATTGTGTATACATTAAAACAATTTAAGTTTGATATGGCTTACCAATTAGTCTTTGTAGCTCCGATTTTCACCATACCTACCCAGCAAACTTTACCTCCAAAAACAAGGGTATTACAATATCGTTTTGCACTTATTTCTGTAACCAGATTGTGTTGCATGCCATTTATAAAACAACTGTCATAAAAGTTAATTAATGAGTTTTATACAGTGTAATTCATTGAAATTCTATTTTATTTTAAATTATTTATGCTAAGCATTTTGCAACAATCGATTTTCATTGGGAAATAGTTGGTATTTAGCGCAAGTGCCTTCGGTGTGTCAAGTTGGGTATACCGGGATATACTATTATTATATGAAATTATTTTGAGCGCTTCTGGTCATGACTGTTATTGTTCAAAGTTACTTCGTAATTCAGATTCACAGCCTTCCGACGTTATTGTATATAATATATTATGTTGATATCTCGCAGGTGAAATAGATCAAATAATGTGGTTTCATCATCACATTGTGATCATTTTGTGTAATCACTTGTAACGGGCTTTGTGTTTGATGCACGTAGTACACTAAAACCTATGTAACCCTGAACCAATTGAAACCCCTATAACCTCATCGACCCTTAAACTCATCGAAAACAACTGAAAACACGACGCATTCGTACTGGTCTATAGATAACCGAAAAACCTATACATAGACCATTCTTGATGCACTTTAATTACAAAACTACTGAAGGCAGACTATATTCTGGAAATCGGGTTCATTAAAAACCTATGAAAAGGCATAAAATAGACGTGCTATACTCTATATAAACAAATCATCGTAGTTAACGTACAGAAAATCTGTATATTGACCATTCTTCATTCCCTACACGCAATACATAACCATACAAATGAAAACAAACTTTTCGAAAATCGGGTTCGTAGATGGTAAACCCCATGAAAAGGTATAATATAGTCAAGTTGGGCTCAAGTTAGCAAAACCATCGTATTCAGCGCGCTCGACAACCTAATAGCAGAGTGTTCATGGGAATTCCCATGAGAAAGGGATGGGATGGAAATTCCCATCCGAGTAATGGGGATTCCCATACGGAATTATTTACCTGTACACTTAACTGTAATGCTGGCCGAAGTTAAAATGTTAGGGGTGTGGAAGCACAATTTTGTACTTCGGCCTATTTGAATAACTAGCTTTTACTAGATCAGTTCTGTATCTGCGCGGTCGTTCAAAGAGGAAATCCTTTTCCGTGCATTATCGTACCCTTTATTTTCAACAAGATAAACACATGCTCAACAAGATAACTTACATAAATTTCTATACATTTGAAAGAAAGTACGAAAGTCATTGAGCCATTACGATTATTTTCGCAGTATTATGCGTAATGTGATAGCGGTCATGCGAGGATATGCCTAACTTAAGTTTAATCACCGTCAAAAAATAATGATGTCGTGTCCAAGTGGTCATTGAAAATTTCTAGAAAACTGTTTAGCTTGAAGGCTGCTTGACCTTTTCTCCTAAATTGCTGAATCATTTTCGGTACTGAGGCTGAACACGGCGCTTCCGCCACTTTCGGTAAAAAAATCACGTGGGAAATGGTGCCGAAAGCGGAACAAATATAGTACCTGGATGTTTGGAACAAATATTTCGAACACAGGAAACAACTTTTTATTGTTAGGCATCTTGGAACATTTTGTTGTTTACTTTTGCTTGGCTGCCGCTTTACCATTTGTCTAGGTTTAGGAAAGTCATTCACTCCTGCATAGATGAATACGATTCTGCAGTGGCCACTTTTGGCAATATAATTATGCAGCTGTCTCCGTATGTTAAGCAATCGCTGTCCACGGAATGTTTTGCAATAAAATGAAAGATATTATGATGTATCTTTAGTTTTACAATCGCCGATTATCATAGCAACAAAATATATGCAAATAGCCACTGTGTTTGATGGACTATATAGAAAACCTGATTCAAGTTTACAGCTTTCAAAAAAATTTTTAATATGCGTGCTCTATGTATCGCCCCTTATTAGTTCTGAAAGCTCTGGTTTTGGATATACATGCAGTGACGTAAATGGAGATACATTCGAGAGTTAGCATGGAGATGAAATCGCTAAGATTATGCTCTGATTTACGAACTGCCATAGCAACCAAGATTTGGTCATCTTGCGGTTCTGCATTTGCTGAAGCGGTTGCATGCTTTTCTGGCGTCGAGATTCTCGCGAAAACAAAGGAGTTGATGCAGCCACTTTCCAAAGGCAAACTAGAAGTCGAAACATCATTTTACGATGACTAGGATGCAACCCTGACAGTACAGTAATGTTGTTGACTATATTGAAAATATTCTTAATTGAATTATCGGAGGCATGATTGAAGGTCTGACCTATCGAAGCCACGTACATCAGCTTCATTAGACCAGCCAACGTCGTCAGCCAGTATTTTTGACCAAATGATTAGGATTAGCCATGAAGCTAAAAATGCCAAACTATCCGTGCACAATGACATGAAGGTAAAGATATCTTCTTACGAGAAGATGCGATATCCGTTTAAAACTTTGGTGCACTTTTGGAAATTTCCCTGTCAATTTCTGTTGCTTCAAAAGTGTAGGCTTATATTGCTTTCACTTCCTGTTTGGTCCGCTGCAGTTGAGCGGACATTTGGAAAAGCCGGCATTGTGTTTTCACGTTTATGCAGAGCCAGAAATTCTTGAGGCTATAATATTGAGGCCCACGAGAGTGGCCCAGGGGATTTAACCAAAAAATGGTGGTCAACAAAGTTGCAGATTTCGATGAGCTGAGTCTGTATGATGGTCTCAGTTTTTAGTGGGGCAGAGATTATGAAAGACCCTTAAAGACCTGTTTTGGCCTCGAAGATTGAGGAGCAGCAGTTCGCGTTCGACTAAAGGGCACATCCTCATTATTTATGTTGCAGTAATCCATCCACCTGAAGATGAGTTACGTGTGACAGGGACATACAAGAAACCAATTTTCACTATTCTCCTAGCGCTCTCAGTGGCAACTTCGATCGCTTCGCTGGCTCTTTTCAATAATGATTCTTCTGTGGTGTAAGTGGTATAATACAATTCTTAGTTTGTCAACACGTGCTTAGGAGTTTAAGCTTACTCGCAATGCCACTAAGATTTCTGGTTGTTGTATTAACTCTGCTAGAAAACAAATAATCCATGAGTATATTTACCATCTCTGTTATAATGTGCTAACAAAATAGTATTGATTGGTTAAGGCATATACATGGAATAAAAAGCCAAATGTGATGACTAGTGTTTGATTTTACAACAGTTACGCGTTTTTAGTCCGTGCTAAACATAAGATTAGTATATCGAGAATGGCATAGTAAGCATTTCTTTTTGACCGCTACACGGTACTTTGGCCCGGTAACTTATCCTATAAACAGTGGTAATCTTTTGGCGATTATCAAAAATCATCGGTTTTAAAATTACAGTTGTGTAATATGTACACCTTCTTCAGAAGTAGCCTTTCCCGATCTCTTCAGAAGCCTTGTTTCGATAATTTCTTTAACCCTTTACTGGTATGGTGGGGTGTGACACCCCAGGCATACCAACGCAGCCATATTTCTATAACTAATAATGTTAGATTGTTGTTGTTTCATGTATACCTCAAAAGGCTAATGGTCAATTTACCGCTTTGTTGCCTTTTCAGTACAAGGTGTATCAGACACTATAGGTCATGGGGGCGACTGGGGTATGTCACACTCCAGCTCACCATTTGAGTATTTAATGTTTGCTCACTACGATATTACTAAAATGTTTTTCTTCTTTTCAGAAAGTTTAGACTGTATAATATATGGCGTCTAATACAACATCTACTAATGTTTCGAATATATTTGCACGAGTAGTTCAGGGACTGGAACTGTCTGATAGGGATTCTGAGGGCATTCTCGGGGATCCTAACATCGACTCCTCGGAATCAGAGTATTCTGAAAACGAAAGCGTTTACAATGACAATTCCGAATCAGAAGAGTCTGCGGTAGAGACTGATGGCGGAGAACCAGCAGCGCAATGGGCTAGACATTACTACTTAGGGAAGGATAAAGTCAGTCCATGGAATTTCCATCCGCCTCCGACAAGCCCCACTCGAGCCCATAATATCATCACAGAAGAGCAGCCTGGAGTGAAGGGGAACGCTGCAAGTCCAGGAATATCAATTTTGGATTCTTTTCGATGCATCTATGTTGGACGGAATTGACACACATACCAACGCCCAAATTGAATTAGTTCGCCCAAACTTTCAGAATCAGGATGGGCGGCAAAACACTGATCGCGAGGAGATACAAGCTTACATTGGGGTTCTGTTTCTCACTGGGACAATGCGGTCGAACCACACTCATTTTGAAGATATATGGGCTGACGATGGCTGTGGATCAGAACTTGTGAGGTGCATTATGAGCTATTCGAGATTCCTCTTTCTCTCGCGTTGTTTGCGATTCGACGATCGAGAAACTTGCGCCGAAAGGCGAGTGAACGACAAGCTCTGTCCAGTCCGGGTTCATTCAAAATTGCGTTGACAACTATTCCCCATCTGAATATGTCACTATCGATGAAACTTTGGTCGGTTTTCGAGGACGTTGTGGATTTCGTGTGTACATGCCAAACAAGCCTCGGCGCTAAAAGTCTACGCAATGGCTGACTCGAAATCGTTCTACATTTGCAAAAGCGAAGTTTACCTTGGAAAGCGCGAAAATGCTGTAGTCAATACTCCCACGGCTGTAGTCATACGGCTAATTCAATACATCTCAGAATCTGGCAGGAACGGCACCACGGACAACTGGTACACCAACATTCCTCTTATCCGAACTCTCAAAGAACAGCACCGTCTCACTCTTGTCGGCCCTATCAAGAAGAATAAACGGGAGCTACCCCCAGAATTTGTTGAGACACAAAATACTGTAGCGTACTCGTAAACCTTTGGATTTGATGGGGACATCACTTTAGTCTCCTATGTGCCACAACACGGAAAATTTGTCAACATGGCTTCGAGCATGCACAACGATGCAGCTATCGACGAGTCAACGGGAGACGATATGAAGCCAGAAATTGTCACCTTCTATAATTCCACCAAAGGCGGAGTCGATACGGCTGACCAGCTATGCGAAAATTACAGCGTTTCGCGGAAGACCTGTCGATGGCCCCAGGCGATGTTCTACTATATGGTGAATGTCGCAGGTATCAATGCTATGATTATCT
This sequence comes from Trileptium ribeirensis, assembly GCA_030248225.1. Taxonomy (NCBI): domain Eukaryota; kingdom Metazoa; phylum Nematoda; class Enoplea; order Enoplida; family Thoracostomopsidae; genus Trileptium; species Trileptium ribeirensis. The sequence continues at coordinate 68,382 of JASANE010011314.1, forward strand.
TCAAGTGCAACAATGCAGAATCCCCCTTGAAAAGGCGGGAATTTCTGAAGCTTCTGATTGGCCACCGCACACCTCTATCGTCGAGGCACAAATCCTCGTAATCCACGTGCACTGCGTCAATCCATCGCTCGGTTTGTTGACGTTCCTGTCGTTCAGCAAGCTCCTGAAAGCATCGCAGGCGGTTACAGAAGATGCAGCGTCTGTCCGAGAGCAAGAGATAGGAAAACCAAAATAAGCTGCACAAGATGTGGCAAGCCACTATGCATGGAACATGCTGTGTTTGTATGCGATGACTGTAATGAGTGAACTGAACAGAAAAAGCGCGGATGCGGAGATACAGTTACTGGTTTTATTGTTTTCACATCTTATTTGACAATTTCGTTCTTATATTTGTTGATATTGATGTAAAATGTTAGCTAAGGGCGTTCTATTGAACAAAAATGTACTGGGGTGTGTCATACCCCACCTTACCTTTAGTGTAATTTTTTCACCTGGCTAGTAGAGGGTTAAACTCGTCTGATTGCTCATGGAAGTGACCACTCCATTTTTTGTCAATTTTTCTTAATTATAAAGTGTAGATTATGGTGCATAGCACTGGACGGTATAGTGTTGACTATTGGCGGACAAAACTTTCACAGCTGGTTTCTCTCTAACGGCCTCGTGCCTTATATTTTTAGTGATTTCCCGATTTCAGTTTTTGAGCTCAAGAATACGACCAAGTGTACGTATATACATGTCTGCAATTATTCGCGCTGATAGAATGTTTTGTAGATTTAGACATATATATGCTATTTTACACTCATTATACAAAACGTCTCACTTAATTGTATTTAAGTTTTGTTATGTGTATGTATAGATTATTGAATTCTTGTATAAATTGATTGTCGAAATATAATCAGTACTTTTTCTTTATATGAGCGAAACCCCATCTGTGGGGAGTTCTGCCCACCCTGGGTGTCTGGCGTCGTCCATTATATTGTGCCTTGGGCAACAGTGATTGTGGCCGTGTTTTAAGATAGTGTGCGTAGGTGTGGTGTAGTGTCTGATTTGGTGTAGACTACACCGTAAACTGTTTAAAAAGTTGCGTATATTAACTACTCCATACTGTTATTTACACACAATGTATGCGTACATGGTTTCCTCCATACCGTTAGTAAAACAGAAAGACACTGGTTATGTTGATGGTATCTCATACAGCATCAGTTTTGTTATAGTATGGTATGGTTCAGGCTATTGGGGGTCCCTTATAAGGTAAATGCAGCATTACCGATGGTTATTAACGGATGAAACTGTGTGCAGATTATACTTATTGTAAGTAGTTAGACAGATTGTTGAACTTTTATGTTTCACATTTGTTTGATCACCGTCTGGGTGACTAGAACTGGATTGTTCTGGGCAGTTTCGTTGTTCGTACAGTTTTGCATCATTCACAGAGAAGTGCGTGCACGAACTGCACACCGTAAGCTATTGCAGCGACCATGTTGTACGAAAACAATATTGTCGTGGCATTATGTTATTGCAAACATAGCGCAATCAATAACACAAGCTGAAATATTGCTGCTACAATAACATTGGCTTTTAATTCTGGGTTCTTTTTTTAAAAATTCGTCTGGTCTAACATTTCTGCCATTTATAAGAAATGGTAACGTTTAAGGGTCTGGCCAATTTTGTTGAAGCATGTCAAAACTGCTGGCGTTTAAAGCTGTGTCGAGATATTTTAGAATATCAATGTGGATTTTCAGCAAACTGAGCTTTTTGAAAAATTCGGCCTTTGGATCTTTTACGCTTATATTGCTATTAATTATAAAGGGTTACATGAACCACGTGCCACTGCTATTTTAAGACTACATACCAAAGCAGGATGTAAGTGTTACAACTCCCGAGGCCCTGATTTATCCTCCTGAGGTTACCACCCTCGGGAAATTTTAGCAAAAACGGGTCCTCGGCGGGGGACAGGAGGTCGTAGACTTTGCAGCATCCCGATCCGGCCACCCCACACACCTTGGAACGTTAGTATGTATGTTTATGACTCATTTACACATACTGGGTTAGAAGCTAATCACAACAGACCGAAATATTACAATAAAGTATAGCATTCGTGGGATCTTGTTTTGTAACTCCAGTGACAGGCACCTGGAAACGATTTGAAACCTGGGGCGCAAGCTAACATAAACTATGCCGTAAGCCAAGATAAGATGAAACACAGTTTCGCCATAGGTACCCATTCCGGTAAATAGGTTAATACCCCTACGGTTTTTCTTTGCGGTTTTTTGCAGTGAGAAACTGTTTTGATAACTATTTCTTATGATGTCTCAGCCGATATATTATATAAGCTTTACATTATTGCACCCAAGCTATAAATATAGACGCTCCCATTGCTAGATTGCTCCCATTGCGATTGCACGTTGTTGTAGATATGGTATTAACCATTGCACGCAAACTATTGCTACTATTGCTGTAGCCTCATAGACAGCAATATTTCACTTAATGTGTGGTAATAGAAGCGCGTTATTAACATTTTGCGTGCAATCGTTGCACGACGTGTCTACGGTATGCAGTTCGTGCGCGCACTTCTGTGTGAAAGACGCAATACAGATATCTGTATCATATATACAGATCGGCGTAGGGTCACCGCAGAGGTATGGGGGTGCAAACATTTTTGAGTCTTCGGTACCCCAAAATTTTTATTTTTTTATTCGCCTCTTACCGTTCAACGAGCTACCTTAAGCCAATGGTTTGCCGGTTAAGGATACTGTCAATTTGTTCAGATCCACATCTCGTGATCTTTACCATAGCGGTTCGCTCACTAAAGTAAACGAACATCTATCACACAGGAAAATAAGTTTCTATGAAGATTTTTGACCATTTTTATTGGTTAAAATAACAATTTCACCAATAAGCAGTGATAGTTAATATACAAAGTCGCGGGAAGCCTAATATTCCCGAAAGTCGTTTTGTCGAAGCACTTGTGAATACATCTTTCCTTAAAAACACGATAATTGATGCTTTAGACCTGTAATGTGCTGAGGCTTCTGCTTTGGATACATACAGATTCGAGCAAATTTTCATGACTATATAAACGAGGGGTTTGGCACCCGGGAACATTACTTCAAAATTCCGTAGACACCCTGCTAAATGACGGTGTTACTTTTGTTGCTAAAACCCCTGGGTCTTTCCTAGAATCCCTAGCCCAAAATTGGTCAATTTTGAAGATATGACGTAAATTTGTGTACCATTCGACTAGTTCGATGAAGCTGTTCAGAAAATACCTATTTCCTCAAAGCCTGACAAAAATTTTTTATTTTTTTGGGTTCTCAATGCCCCCATTTGTACCCAAAGTTTTCAAAAAATATTTCTCGATAAATATATAATTTTATATGCCGATCGGGTCGCACTCAGAGCTGAGTCGGATAGCGGTAAAATTAGCGTAATCGGTCTAACGGTTAAGAAGTCGTTATTTATGTGAAATCCTAAGTCTAAAGCTTAGCCTAAGTCGTTATTCTGAATTACTGATATCAATAAATACCAATAGTGAAAGAATTAGTGATATCCACCCATCATTTCATGAGCTGCTAGTTATAATAAAAATCTGTTGTAATGTAGTAGCCAGAAAATTGATCTATCTTCAACAGAAAAATTTATACAACTGCTAGATTCTAGTTTGGCAGGTATTGTATCTTACTTAGAATAGTATCTGTCGCAATCAGTTCAGGATTCTCAGGTGATGGTTAATATTGCCTACAGCTTGGAAGAACATGTGGATCATTTCGTCTTTGAGATCAGCAACAAGAGGGGTCAAACCCAGTTTTGGCTTAATCTTTGGTGTTAACTAAGGTAAACACAACACTATTAATGCTGCTTAAGAACAAACCTTAGCGAAGTTATACAATGTTTGTGACGTATCTTCGTTTAGTTATCGAGGCGGAAGACGATGACTGATCAGGAAATCGTTGGCATTAAAAATGACGACGGCCGAGCCGCTCAGCTGCTGCTCAAGACTACGTTTTATATACTTCCAACCACTTGTGTAAATGTATATATCTACTTTTTTTAAATTTATTTTATTCAGAGCGATAATCTGAGGACACGATTTCTTGTAGAATATCATCTGTTTCTTGCCGATTGTCTATCACTTTCCATGATTTCGCATACAACACAGTTACATGCTTATTGTATAATTTAAGCTAATACAACCGTTGAGAAATGTCACGATATTCTAGTTCCCTTGACGAAATACTTTTTCAATTTTACACTTGTTTAAGAATATGAGGTAAAACGATGCTCTTAAATTCTTGCATGGTCTCTAAAAAACTTAAATTACATAAACCTGAGGTTTATTGGCATCAATATTAACTATATACACATAGCACACAAATGAATTTAAGGAACAGCTTAGAAGATTCAATGCAGTTAATACTTTTACAAGGATCATCGGTATCGTATATTATTATATTTCTACAAACATATGTGATATATTTGAAGCTAATAAGCACTGTAATTCTGTATTTGACCATGTATGTCATGTGCTACAAATTGTCCTCAAAATACGTTAAGCTTATACCAAACTTAAATGTACAGCTTAGGTTAAGCTTAATTACCTAATAGAATGTCGCAACAAATTGCAACCTTGATAACTGTTATACCTAGTTAAAAGACATGGTTTCATAAATATATAGGTCGCTTAAATTTTAGCACATTGCTAAGAGATATCACGCCATAAATGTATAAGTACCAACAAATTTTGTGTCTGTTTGGTTTCATTATACATCAAAACCTTTAAAAAGACTCAAGCAGTTTAACAAGAAATTTGTTCAACATTTTTTCAAGCGATTTCGAACTTGGAACCATTATCAAATATAAAAAACATCTACGAGATAAAAGTTTCATATCAATCACTATAAATTGTGTATTGCGAATGCATGATTTTTTAATCATTCATACTGGTTTATGCGGCGTTCACGTTATGTTCCCAACGTTTGGAACTTATGTAGACCACAGGGTGTCAGGCACACTGTCGCAAACAGGATGTCTTAGACATCTTCATGTTTTTTATAAATTTTTTCAAGCGAAGCTAGCTAACGGTATTGTAACTTTTTAACGGTGTCAAGCACACCGTTTCTTTGTAGTTTAATTAACAGTATGAGGCATAATCTCGTGAATATGCAAATGTTTTTTGAAAGTTTGTACCAGATATTTATGTTGAGGACCCACGATTAATCTCTATGACTGCTGCTTTATGCTTTTATGACTGAAGATTATACGTAAACCTTTCAGAGGCGGTGTTCGGAGCTTAATTCAACTATTTTCACTAACGATGTCGATCACACCTCAGATGCCTACGAGTGTTTAACATCTAAAATACTTCTTGTGAAAGACTTGTGTAAACGTCACCTAGATCACAAACCAAAGGGTCTGGTATATATGTACCAATTTGTTGAATCAAATGTAGTCACAAGCAATTTTTCTATCAAAGTTGATTTTATAGGAAGGTGCACTACCTTAACTATTGGTTAATGTGGAAACACTTACAAGTTAGCTTGTCGCATAATAAAAACGTCGGCTGAAATTTTTATAAAGACTATGATTAAGCGTTTTCGCAGAGCGGCAACGTTTAGAAGCAAGTGATAGTGGTCTAAAAATCTTCTGTAGAATCAATAAAAATATACATTGAAGAGCTATAAATATGTTAGCAATAATAATGAATCCAGTATAAGACACTATGTTGATCATGAACTTCTACGGTAAGGGTTACTGTTTTATGATGTTTTATTTATCACCCATTCCTGTTTGTTGTTGTCCTTATCATATTAATGCATGTTTGCTATTTCTCTGTTCACAATAATTTATGAGCCAAAATTTTACTTCATACTCTAGTTCAGCTTGTGCAATACGCCTAATGCGATAGCGTAGTATAATACCTAAAAAATTAGGTTGTCACAAGATTGAGAACCACTAGCTGTAACGAAGTGTGATACACTGATTAGTATAAATGTTGGAAGGACAGCTTCCCACGTTGCTGCTTGTGCAAATGACTTACAAAAATCTACTATTAATATAATTGATTTTATACGTATTGATCATAAAAATTAAAAACTTTATAAGAAATTTATTGAACAATTTGTTTCGTTAGCAAAATAACAGTTCGTTTGTGCCCCCGCTGTATTGGATTTTAGTTGCCATATCCTTTTGAACTTCATTCTATGACAGTAACCCGACCATTCCATAGAACCTGTTTCAATATATTCGACTCACGCCTCATCCTCGTTTCCATTCATACCACGTTCACTACAATTCACACCAATTCAACTCTAACTGGACCATTCTGTCGCATCCAATATTATTCATTGATTGTATATTAAATTTCTGGATATCGATATTTATATCAAAACATTTTATATTACACGAGATTACTGCCTCATACTGTTAATTCGACTACAAAAGAACGGTTGCTTGACACCATTTAAATAATTTCAATCACATCATGGCTCGCTTCAAAAAATTTATAAAAAAACATGAAGATGTCTAAGACACCCTGTTTGCGACCATATGCCTAACACTCTATAATTTACATAGTTCCAAACGTTGTCAACATAACGTCAACGCCGCATAAACCAGTATGAATGATTAAAAAGTCATGCATTTGGCAAAACACAATTTATAGTGATTGATATTAAACTTTTATATTCGTCGATGTTTTTTATATTATGAGATAATGGTTCCAAGTTCGAAATCACTTTACAAAATGTTAAACAAATTTCTCTGTTAAATTGCCTGGTATTTTTAAAAGTTTTATTATAATGAACCAAACAGACACAAAATTTATTGGTACTTATACATTTATGGCATGATATCTCTTAGCAATATGCTAGAGAAGATTTAAGCGACCTATATTTTATGAATACCATATCTTTTCATAGGCATAACGGTTATTAAAGTTGCCATTTGTTGCAACATTATTATAGGTAATTAGCTTTACTTAACTGTTCATTTTAATTTTGGTATTGGCCTTAACGTATTTTGAAGACAATTTATAGCACATCAACTTACATCGTCAAATACAGAATTTATTATTGCTGGTATTAGCTTCAATATTATCACATATGTTATCTATTACAAAAATATAATGATATTGCATACGATACCAATCCTTGTGAAAGTATTAACTGCATTAAATCTTTTAACTGCTTTCTTATCAGACTGTCATTTGTGTGCTATGTGTATAGTAGCTATATTTTTGATGCCAAATTAAACCTCAGTTTTATGTATTTATAAGTTTTTACTTGAGCCATGCAAGAATTTTTAAGACCATCGTTTTAGCTCATGTATTCTCTTAAACAAGTGTAAAATTGGAAAAATATTATTCGTCAAGGGAACTAGAATATCGTAACATTTTGAAACAGTTGTCTCAGCTTCAAACTGGATAAACATGTCACTCTATTGTATGCAAAATCGTGGAAAGTGATAGGCGACAATCGGCAAAGAAACAGATGATCTTCTACAAATAATCTTATCCTCAGATTATCGCTCTGAATAAAATAAAATTTCAAAAAATTCAATATATCATTTATACAAGTGGTTGGAAGTTTATTAAAAACGTAGTCTTTGACCAGCAGCTGACCCGCTCTACCGTCGTTATTTTTAATGCCGACGATTTTGTATCTCTCTTCGTCGATATAAGAAGATACGTCAAATTGTATATTCGTAGGTTTGTTCTTAGAGATTATAGTGTTGTGTTATAGTAACGGAAGATTGTAGAAATGGGTTTGACCTCTTGTTGTGATCTAAAGAGAAATGATCACATCTTTTGGTGTAGTTATATAAAATCTGTTGTATGTAGTAGCAGAAAATTGTCTATCTTCAAGAAAAATTTATAAATGTAGATTCTAGTTTGGAGGTATTGTATCTTACTTAGAATAGTATCTGTCGAATCGTGGATTCTCGGTGTGGTTATATTGTGCCTCTAGTTTGAAGACATGTGGATCATTTCGTCTTTGAGATCAGCAACAAGAGGGGTCAAACCCAGTTTTGGCTTAATCTTTGGTGTTCACTAAGGTAAACACAACACTATTAATGCTCTTCAGAGAACAAACCTTAGCGAAGTTCTACATGTTTGTGACGTATCTATCTGGTTTAGTTATCGAGGCGGAAGACGATGACTGATCAGGAAATCGTTGGCATTAAAAATGACGACGGCCAGAGCCGCTCAGCTGCTTTGCTCAAGACTACGTTTTATATACTTCCAACCACTTGTGTAAATGTATATATCTACTTTTTTTAATTTTACTTTATTCAGAGCCATAATCTGAGGAAGCACAGATTTCTTGTAGAATATTCATCTGTTTCTTGCCGATTGTCTATCACTTTCCATTATTTCGCATACAACACAGTTACATGCTTATTGTATAATTTAAGCTAATACAGACCATTAAGAAATGTCCACGATACTTCTCGTTCCCTTAGACGAAATACTTTTTCAAATTTTACACTTGTTTTAAGAATATGAGGTAAAACGATACTCTTAAATTCTTGCATGGTCTCTAAAGAAACTTAAATTACATAAACCTGAGGTTTATTGGCATCAATATTAACTATATACACATAGCACACAAATGAATTTAAGGAACAGCTTAAAAGATTAGATGCAGTTAATACTTTTACGAGGATCATCGGTATCGTATATTATTATATTTCTATAAACATATGTGATATATTTGAAGCTAATAAGCACTATAATTCTGTATTTGACCATGTATGTCATGTGCTACAAATTGTCTTAAAAAATCAGTTAAGCTTATATCAAACTTAAATGTACAGGCTTAGGTTAAGCTTAATTACCTAATAGAATGTCGCAAACAAATTTGCAACCTTGATAACTGTTATACCTAGTTAAAAGACATGATTTCATAAATATATAGGTCGCTTAAATTTTAGCACATTCTGCTAAGAGATATCGCGCCATAAACGTATAAGTACCAACAAATTTTGTGTCTGTTTTTGGTTTCATTATACATCAAAACTCTTAAAAACTAGAGCAGTTTAACAAGAAATTTGTTCAACATTTTTTCAAGCGATTTCAAACTTGAACCCTATCAAATATAAAAAACATCTACGAGATAAAAGTTTCATATCAATCACTATAAATTGTGTTTTGCGAATGCATGATTTTTTAATCATTCATACTGGTTTATGCGGCGATCACATTATAATGTTCCCAATGTTTGGAACCTATGTACCCTACACAAAGTCAGGCACACTGTCGACAACATGGTGTCTTCGACACCGCCACGTTTTTTATAAATTTTTTCAAGTGTAGCCAACTAGGGGTATCGCAACTTTTCGACGGTGTCAAGCACACCGTTTCTACTTCATAGTTTTATCAACGGTACGCGGTATAATCTTGTCAATATGCAAATGGTCTTGATACAAATATCGATATTTAAGATATACTACACAGCACAATTGACGTACCGCATTAGCTACAGACAGTGTCCAGTACAGTTAGTACGCGCGAAATTTGTAGCTATGGGTGTGTGCGAAATCGTAAACAAAAATGTAGTAGCTAGGGCGTGTCGTACACCCTCAGAAACTGTTTTACTGTATGGGCGTAACCCTGACTGTCCATACGGTAGGGTGGCGACTACAGGGGGACAAAAGTTTCAAACAGCGGGGACAGTATAACGCGAACCGCCGCATTTTGTGATCAAAACAACTGTTCCAAGTTTCTTAGTAAAAGTTTTTAACTTTCCTAGCGATCATGATATAAATTTATACTACACTACAAGTAGATTTTTGTGAAAAGTTATTTGGCATAGCGGCAACGTGGAGTGTTGTTTTCAACATTTATACTAATCAGTGTATTTATACACTTCGTTACAGCTAGTGGTTCAATCCTTAGACCTAAATTTTGAGGTATGATACGACACGATTGCATTTAGCGATCGGATAATACGCAAATTAAAAGTATGAAGTAAAATTTTGGCTCATAAATTATTGTGAACAGAGAAATAGCAAACATGCATTAAATATACAGTAAAGAATAACAAGACAGGAATGGGTAATAATAAACGTCATACAGCAGCTTGCCACTGACAAATTCATGATCAACACAAGGGTTTATGGATTCATTATTATTGCTAAAATATATATTTATAGCTCTTCAATGTAATATTTCTATCGATTCAACAGAGATCGAGACCACTATCACTTGCTTTGAAACGTTGCCGCTCTTGCGAAAATGTTTAATCATAGTCTTTATAAAAATTCCAGCCGACGTTTTTATTATGCGACAGCGAATGCTGTAAGGTTTCCACATTAACCAATAGTTAACGTAGTGCACCTTCCTATAAAATCAACTTTGATAGAAAAATTGCTTGTGACTACATTTGATTCAACAAATTGGTACATATATACCAGACCCTTTGGTTTGTGATCTAGGTGACGTTTATAACATAACTTTTACAAAAGTATTTTAGCGTTAAACACTCGTAGGCATCGTGCCACCCACATTGTTAGTGAAAATAGTTGAATTAAGCTCCGAACACCGCCTCTGAAAGGTTTAATGAATAATCTTCAGTCATAAATACATAAAGCAATGCAGTCATAAAATATAATTGTGGGTCCTCAACATAAATATCTGGTACAAACTTTCAAAAATATTTTAAATTCTATCGAATTGTACTCGGGTGCCAGTAGGATATCGGCCATGCAATGATTTCTGGTAAAAATTCTGAGTCAATATTGGTTAGTATACTCAAAACACCCTGTTTGTCCTGGCAGATTATGCGGCATCAGTTGAACTGGCATTGCACACTTTCACTGTGACTATAGTAGTATATTTTATAACCGGACCTCTGCAACACCCTTGCCTTATAGAAAATGACTACGCAAATCATGGAAAGACAATTTTGCTTCTAACAAAGGTCTACGATGATTCTGGGTGAAGCTAAATACTATCTAATTTTAGACAAGACGAGTGGTTGAATTTAAGTTTATTAATTTAAAATATTCAAATCAAATCATGGTACATTTAAAATTGCAATTCAACTGATTCAAAGCGAAAAACTAAACAAAGAATGCTATACAGGAAATAATTGGTCCAAGTAAACCTGATTGACGTTTACGTTATATCATCGGAAAGATTATCATTAAAGAAGCAGCTTGGAGCGACAGTTCGAAAGCGACAGCCCTCGATTTAGAATCAGTGTATATCTAGTATAATTATCTAAGCTTAGGCTGATGCTTAGAGATTGCCATGGTCGACATTTTATTTACGTCCCTCGAGGCAACTTCGGCCGAAGAAATACACAGACGTCACACATGTATGATGTAATAAACAATGTACATAATAGACATATATGATACATTTATTACAACGATAATATATGCATTACAATGTTACTAGAGTCGTTGTTCGTGGTAGCCGCGGACCAGTCCAGATCGCTAAAATTGTCGTCACCAGAACGGTAAATTCCCATTCAGTCCACCCATATTGGTGAATCAGCCACCAAAGATTTATCAATGTTTCTGCGACAGTTTTAATTTAAAAGTCAAAAATCTTTGTTGCCATGACGAAATCTGTTTGCCATCAAATGGTGTACAGCCATGCTATAGTACACCATATACGATAATGCCTTTGAGTAATTTAAATATCGTGCCTTTCATGCCCCGTGGTACATGTGTCCCACCCCCGTGGATGATCATAAAAACCGAAGCATAGGTATATATACGTGCGACAGGTGTGGTTAAGCTGTGTCCTACATAGAAAACCTCGGCCGAAAAATTCTAACTACGCTCCTACTTCCCACACAACAGTTTTAGTCCACTAGTTAAATTTATATAAAGGTTAGGTTTGTTTAGAAAATTCAAGGAATTTTACAGATGGCCGTTTTTGCTGGGCGGCTAGTTCCATATTTCAGCTAAGGTGGCTTCCCAAATTTTAGTACCCTGGCAATTATATGCATATTTCTCTTTAATATTATCATACTTAGTCACTAGCTGTGTGTATTTGTTTCAAATGAACATTTTTCCAAATGTGAAACAACATTGCTATGCGCTAAAATTTCGAAAATATATTTATTGCAGAGCAAAATTTGTAGTAAAACGAGAGTTATTAGGAAATTTTTTCTTAGATTAAATCTGTACATACAATTAACTGCACTCAAACTGCTTTCCATGAAATTTAAAATAAGTTTCTTTGCTTTTGCACCACCAGAATATTCTCTTAAAATTCAAAGAACTATAACTTGAAATTTAAAAGACAATTCTTAATAAGCTGATTTTTTTAAAAGATAATTATTTGAAATTTCGCGGAAAAGTTTTCAATTTAAAAAGATTATCTGGTGGTGAAAAAAAAATGAAAGAAACGTCTTTTAAATTTTATGGAAAAGTATTTTCAGTACACTATGTGTGACTGCTTTACAAGTGTTATATACCATAGCATCTCTCTAAACCCCTGTAAGTCAAACACCTGAATTTAAAGTATTACTTGGATAAAAATTGGACAATTAGTTGGACAAAAATTGTATGTCTGTTGAGTCGAACTAAATTTTATCTAAATTCACCAGGGCGATGGACCGATCCGCTCCGCATTTCTCACGCTGAATTGTTAGTCTTTAATAACTTATTTTTATATTAACAATTTGTCAGTATTTGTTGTAGCTGTAAGCTCAGATATTGTTATAGTTCTTTAAATAATGTTCTAGTTCCAGTAATAGATTGAGAGCCGGATCATGTTAAGTTCCACACCCCTAGCATATTGCGTCAAGTTTCCCCTCTTGAATAACCGCGTAACGTTTTGTCTTTTGAAGCCCAAACCCTAAGCCTGAGCCTAAGCTTAAGACTAAGCCTAAACTTAGTCTGTGCTCACAATTAAACTAAACTTTTGTCAAATTTTTCCACCTTCTGCCGCGCAGGGAGGGTAGATAGTCGGAATTCGTAAATTTTGCTCATTTTTCCCTACATCTTTAGCGTTTCCTCCTAGTTTTTGTTACCATTCTCCCTAATGTTTGCCAATTTGTGACAAATTTTCCGCAGGCCCTGGGCGCTCGTGTGTGGATGACGTCACTGACATATATCGCTTATGGGTCCTACTTTGAGGGGGTAACCCACTATCCATTGATGAACAACTATAATTACTAGAAGGTGGGGCAACCCACGAATGAACAGCAAGCAGTACCACAGCAAGCAACCAATTTTTATAGTCACAAATATGTTTTGAACTCATAAACTGATCATATTAGCTAGCCTCCAAAATCTTCATATTAGTAGATTTAACAAATTACAGCAGTAGATTGAAACCCACAAAATCATGCATAGATCAAAGAAGGGTTTCACGGCATGCTGTACTAAACCAAAATGGGTATATTGGTCACAGATATATTCAAATGAATCATCACATCCTTTTCAGAATTTTCGAAAACATTTATAAGCGCAAATGCAACAAATTACAACATTAGTTTAAAAATCACGGAATCAGGGATGGCTTAAATAGTGTCTCATGGGATACAGTACCATTTCAAAAAGAGTAAATCGGTCACAGATACACTCAAATAAATCGTGTTATAGGTTTCAGCATCCTGTAAAACGTTTGTAATAGTAGATACAGCAATATACTGAAAGTCACGAAGTCAAGCACAGTTCTTGGGGGAGGGAGTCCCTGTGGATACAGCGTCATTCTGAAAAGGGTAAGTCAGTCAGAGATACGTTCAAATGGATCAACCCATCGTTTTCAGCATCCTCGAAAACCTTTGTAAGAATAGATACGATAAAATATGATATTACACTTAGAATAATGAAATCATGCATGGTGCTTGGGGGGGTTGGTCCAAGAGGATACAGTGCCAATCCAAAAATGGCGCGCCGGCCATAGATACGTTCAAATGAATCACTCTACTATTTTCTTTGAACCCGAAACCCTTTATGATAACCATACAACACTGATTATTGATTATCTTAAACATAAGATACATAAAGGGTTAAAATGGGTCCTTTTGGGACTAAATTTTGTACCCCTATCCAGGCGCGGATCCAGGATTTTGAAAAGGGGGGTGTGCAGTACAAGTTTCGACATAAACTTAGTATATAAACTTTATTTACTACATTTATTTATTGATTTCAGTTATCTAAGTGAACTTTACGTACAATAGGCGCTGTATATAAATCGATTATTGAATAATGAGTGCTAACGATCGCCGTCCACCTAATAAACAGTTGAAATTGTCCGAATTATTTCGACCGACACCAAAAGACGCAACGTCCACCAGCGGCAGTATACCAACTGAACGCCATGAGTGTTCTGAATCAGATGTAGTCGCGCAAATAGGAACGGATGTGTTGCCGTCACAGGGTGCTAACGCGATGGACATTGGTTTATACATTGATAGTAACCCATCCGATGTGACGAAACTAAGCCTTATTGAAAACCCATGGATTCCACCCAATGATTACTTATACGCAAAGCAGACGCGCGTTATCAAAAAGAACACTCCAGCTGAACGAACGTTTCAAACTACTTTTCAACCGAAATGGTTAACCGAGTTCAAATGGCTCTGGTACAGTGACGCAAAAAAGGGATTGTTTTGTCGATGGTGCGTCCTTTTTCCAGTGAATTCGCAGGTGGAAATAAGCTTCGCACACTTGTATCGGAGCCCTTAAGGAACTGGAAGGACACTGTTGAAATGTGCCGCATACATCAGACTAACAAGTATCATTTGGACTGCACCGCTCGCACAGAAGCGTTCCTGCAAACGGCCCGCACTAGTACCGTGATTGAAGTTATGGACCGACAAAGAAAGGAGTCTACATCCCGCAATAGAGCAGTGTTGGCGAGTATCGTAGACATTGTCAAATTGTGCGCTCGGCAAAACATCGCTTACCGTGGTCACCGTGACGACGGGCCTCTGGTTGATGCAAATAACATTGAAACAACCACTAATGAAGGTAATTTCCGGGCGCTAGTTCGACTTCGTGTGGCTTCAGGCGATACCGCCCTTGGACAGCACTTGACATCGGGTCCAAAGAATGCCTCTTACATCAGCAAAGTGGTTCAAAATGAAATAATTGACATATGTGGGCAACACATTCGATCCAAAATTGTCGCAATGATCAATAACAGTCCTTACTTTGCTATACTTGCAGACGAAGCGACCGACATTTCATTAATGGAACAATTTTCTCTATGCGCACGTTACGTCTCGGCCGATGGTGGTCCACTATCCTGCAACAACTTGCACAGCGCTTCTCCGATACAATCAGGAAAGCCGCTATGGCAAACTACCTAGTTCCGCAGTACATGGCGGAAACGTTCGATCTTTCAGAACTCCATGAACTATACGCCGATGATCTTGACTCGAAGTCAACATGTCTGGCTGAAGTGGAACTCTGGCGACAAAAGTGGAATGGAGTTGACGACGACCAAAAACCCGCAACAGCAATTGACGCTATGGCTGCGGCAGACCCTGCGTTTTTTCCAAATGTACGGTGTCTTCTGCATATTTTATCCACGCTACCAGTTACAACTGCGTCAGCCGAACGATCGTTTTCGACACTTCGACGGCTCAAAACCTATCTACGCAGTTCAACCCGCGAAGACCGTCTCAACGGCTTGTCATTGCTCAGTATTCATCGAGACATAGCTGTTCCAACGGAGTCCGTCGTGAACGCATTCGCTGTACAAAAGTCGCGAAGACTTGATATGATTCTTTAGGGTAAGATAGTTACATAATGCAAGAACTATTTTTGTATGTCGAACTTGGAATGATTTCTTAAGTGGATAACTCCAACTTCTGAGTTTCTTGGATAACATGGATATATCGGAATACCTGATAGCATTTTTGAATAAATTTTTGGTTTAACAGGTCTCGTCCGTTGAAAAACGTCTCCTTCCTTTCCCGAAAGGGGGGGTGGGCACCCCCAGCACCCCCCCCCTTGGATCCGCCAATGCCCCTATCTCCTTATCAGAAAGTCTAACAAAAGGTAGCTACTAGCAAACTGCATTGGTCGAAATTGTATGGCGAGTCGTGCCAGACTATAATCTATCATAAGCAAAAGAGCGCATGGAATAACTTCATTCGCTGCTGAGATATTTAGAAAAAACTAGCTGGGTGGACAGATGGACGGACGGACAGACGCGGTAAAATTTATCAGTGCGCACACAAAAAATGCTTGCTCGTTTCGCTCGCTGCGCAAATAATATCCTGTTACAATTTTGTTACAGTAATATCCGTATTTATTGGCGGATCTGGCTCAGATAATTATTTTGAACTGCCAATGGTCCTGTCGAATTTTAATGATTTAGTTGAGGACACAACTTTACCGAAGAAGAAAGACACGCCGCTGATATCCCGATAACACTACAAGACTATGATCATTTGTCGCTAAGGGCACAGCGTATCAGGACATTACTTACGGCCAGGGGCGGACCCAGGGGGGGGATAGGGGGGATATATCCCCCCCACCAAATTTTTTGGAAAATTTTTTTGGCTTCAAAAAACAAAAAAGGAGCGAAAAAAACGAAAAACGTTTTTCATCTTTAATAAAACTTGTTTGTTTTTGATACCCACAGGGATTTTACGTGTGCATATACACATACTTGCGCACGTTGCATTCGCTCCAGGTTGTCTGTTGTTGCATTCGCTCCAGGTTGTCTGTTTGTCTGAATGTTTTTGTTTGTAAGTGGGCATTTGTAGCGTTACGCGTTATTGGTTCTGTTGTTGTTGGCTTGTCGCACCGCATGCAGCCACGTAAGCTAGGAGTGGCTGCTGTGTTGAATGTCATAGCTAGGTGTATATTTTGCAGGTTGGTGAAATAGGGAGCTTTAAGGGTGGGGTTGCCAAAAATGTTTTTCAGGACCAAAAAATCGAAAAATAGGGGGGTCCCCCTGGCCAAAATTTTTTTGGCATAAATACTTCGAAATTTTTTACAGGCTTCGTGTGTACTACCTAAAATAATAAAGTAACTATGATTACTGACTTTGGGGCAAATAAAAGTTTTTCTGTGGCGCAGTTAGCACTATTTATTTTTCTAAATTAACAGACAATGCTTTAGCAGTGAAATATAAGATATAAGTGTAATATGAAATATAAGTGTTTTGAGTCTGAAAAGTAAAAATGATTTTCAGGACCAAAAAATCGAAAAATAGGGGGGTCCCCCTGGCCAAATTTTTTTTGCACAAATACTTAGAAATTTTTTGCCCGGTTTTGTATATTGTATTCGCTGTCTAAAGTATTAAGGTATTAAATTTTGGGACATTTTGGGAGATTTTTCCCGACAAGGTTAGAGTAATACATTTTTCTAATTTGAGAAATATTGTTTCTACAGTTGAAGTTTCAATATTTTAGTTGTTCTAAAAAATGTCAGAGCCAAAAAAACTAAAAATCAGTGACTATTTTACCGCTCGCGCACCCGACAACTCAAGTAGTGAGGCCGGGCCATCAACGTCTAATACTGATGATAATGCTGACAGTAGTAATACAGAACCTCCTCCTTCTACACCTGCCCCTGCCCCTGTGAATATATACTACATTATTTTTGTTTTATGTTATTTTTAATAAAAATGTATATATACATTTTATTTTAAGGGAAAAATTGATTATGTGAGTTCATAGGCAATATATCGTCAATATGATGCAATTACAAGTCTGGAGTCAACCGAACACATATTTCAAACATCAAAAATTTTTGGTATCCCCCCACCAGAAAATCCTGGGTCCGCCACTGCTTACGGCTTAGTAAGATTGCCAAAATATTCGTTCACGGACTATTAGAACACCAATATCAAACGGATGCTTCAAGTGTTTTATTTGATGTTTAAGTATCAATAGGACAATCTGTTGATTTGAGGATCTGCGTGTGCATGAGCGGGTTTTCCATTGACACGTTTTCTCGTAATCTGTTGACTGTGTTTTTGACACTAATTTTTTTAATAATGATATATACTGTCAGATACGTAATTTAAATTAATGAACATCAGCTAGGTAGCCATGCAAATGCACTCGCATTAAAACCAGCAGGAAGCCGACACATTTATATAGAACCCATATATGCTTGCTACGTTACACAAATGTATTTGGGCATAAGTGCATTCTCCTCAATAACTCAGCACAAGTAGGTTACATAAAGCAAAATATTCAATGTCCTAATTTCAAAAACACGTGACATCTCATTGCCGTGGCACATTACAAAACTTTAGGGGAAAATTCGGCACTAAAAGTTCAAACGAACGAAAATACTGCGCTAGAAGAGCAAAAACATTGTCTGTAGACCGATGTCCTGGGTATTTGTAGTAACAGAGTCGTAGTAGATGGAAACAATTTTTTGGATGTCCTAAATTAATGTTCGTCAACAATTTTCTCTGCGAGATTATCAAAACAAACTATCTTGCCGTAACTAAAAAACGTCATCCTCACTCACTGTTTGTTACCTGACTCTTTGTCCACTCATCGGTGGTCGCTCGTAGTAAATCGTGTTAGTCGGCTCAATATTGGTGCCGTTGGTTGTCAATGTCAATCGCTTTTTGACCTGAACCTGACGATGTGTCTTCAAACGTATTAATCGTCCAAAATAGCGATATGCCGACGTATAAACGTACAAAAAATACATATGAATTAGAAACATTGTCGATATAAACAGTGCAACAAAAACACCAATTCCATTGTTTATAGAGTTATAATGTAACGCTAAACCGATGAATATTAGACGAATAGCGAGGAAAGCCAAACACGGCAGTAGAGTGACAATATGCGGCAATAGCAACGCTCGCGAGGACGATATTGAGCCGTAAATAGCAAGGCTGGCAGTGAACAGCATAACAAATCCCAGCGCTAGCAATGTATAGTGAAACGGTTGTATCGAGCGAGCAAGATATTCTCGTTTATCGTCGAGTGGCGGTGTGAAACTAATAGCTATAATCGACGAAACGATGGCGAAAATAGCGAGTAAAATTTCAACGATTCCAATGAGCCAAGCACCGGTACGAACCGGACAACAGCCGCAGCAACATCGTGGCTCAACGGAGCTGGAAACCTGGTTAACCGATCCCGCCGGATAGCTGCCGTTAGGACGTTGATGTTGAGCATGATGGGTCATCGCTGTGACGGGGGCTATAGCACCAAATGAATTGTCGAAATTATTAAGCGTTGGAGGTGAGAAAACTCTTGGATAATTGACGCTATTATAATAGTTATTGTAATAGTTATAATACTGGCGTAGAGTATAATTAACGGACCTAGAAGTAAAGGAAAAAACATATCTTCATTATATGGTCATGCTGGGTATCAAGCAACTCCACTTGATGAGTGTTAAGTACAAATATAGCAATATTTTTAATTCTGTCAGTGTAGCACGCTGAGAGATTAAATAACTTAACAAACCTAAAATTGGAATTTTGCAATTTTGAATATTTGGAACCACAGTGAGCCATAATTTATGAGAACGGAATTTAGCATTTTCGAAATATTTTGTTTCCTTTTTGTTAATACGCAAGCAGATGTGCAGCAGACTGTATATATAACTATTTCCATTCAGTTTCAGATCAAGTTGGGCACTTTTGCTGGCGAACATGGGCTTTTAACCATAGGATTCTATGGGCATTTTCAGCAAAAAGATCGTATCTCACTACCATTTAACGGAGTTTTGACATATATACTTACTTTTGTTTTCTTTATCAGGAAATCTCGTATGCTGTATATATTTCCATTCCGTTTCTGCCGAGCTGAGCTTAAGCGATGGGCGGCTCTGAGCTTTTGGTCCTCGGGTATCTTGTCCATGAGGAACCGAAAAATGATGTATTAACTATAATATGGTCATGCTGGGTACCAAACAAATCCTACTTATGAGTTAACTTGATTTATTTTTGAATTGCTCCGTTTGTAACAACACGGTTCAATACACCTAAAATTAGAATTTGACAATATATGCTTATCTCAAGTTACATTGGGTATATATAATTTTAGAACAGAATTTCAAATTTTTTTCAAACATTTTGCTTTAGTAGTTGGCGGTGAGACAGCCATGCAGGCTCCTATCCAATTAGTTTCAGGTGGAGTGGGGCACTTTGCTGGGGAAATATAGGCTTTTGGTTAACGTGTTCTTTGGCCATTACGTGTTCTTTGGCCATTTATAAACAAATATAGCCATAACCCGTAACCACTTTAACGGATTTTAACAATTTTTTTTTGATTCATTGGCTGGATAGGCAGTCCTATATTCTGCATATATATGTTCACCCGGTTTTGCATTTATAGACACAGTTTGTAGGGCGACATATGTAGGTATATTATATTTAATATATATATATATTAAATATATTATACGTATATATAATTATATATATATAAAATTATATATACATATATATATAATTATATATATATATTATATTTAAATATTTATACCATATATATTTAAATATAATATACCTATATATTCCCAGCTATACCATTAGGCCGTTACAGCACTAAATTCGTGAAAATATGGCATTTATTATTACTGGTATTTTTATAGAAAAAAAGGAAACCCATAACAGTATTTTTATTTTGTACCTACAGTCCCCAAGTTGTGCCGCTTACATTCTTCGGCTATGTTCAACCGAAATGTGCGTCGTGTGAGGAGTATTTCCATTTGTTGTTAAATTGTATATTGTGGCCCGTACTATCTGGCAGTTTTATTACATAGTTAGACGTCAGGATCTCCTAATGAACGTTTTCAACTTTTATTTTTGCATTTTTGTTTTTTAATTAAGAGTAATTAATGTCCAATTGTAGCGGTAGTTGGGAATCCGCCGGTAGAGGCGCGTAGTACCTATCAAACCTTGCAAAATCGGATATTGTGAAATTTGAGACGCTATTGATTTATCCTTTGGTTTGTATTATAGTGTTTAAATAATGGGGTTGATTTTGCGAAAAAAGCGGACTAAAAATCATATTTCCTCGAACATAGCAATAACAAGAAAAAGAGTAAACCGTCGAACGCAGAATATTAGGAAATATCGTGAAACAATGCCTGCAATATGTATATCCCAGCACGCTATACGTTTGATATATTACGCACATTTCGTACTACTGCTGCAGAGATATTTGTATGACACAAAATATGACTAAATTTATAGGGGTTATATATAAACATCGAAATGACAAGAAACAATTAAATTTACTCCAGTTGTAGCTATAGGATAAAATCTTGTAAAATCGTATAATAAGCCATGAATTAAGCAAATGAGTGCTCGAAGCTCTACGCGTCACACTCATACACAGCTGCATTCTATGTGCACTTGGTGTGGGACATATGGGTATGTACTACATATAGTATTAATCCTCTAATGGTATTAATTTTTGCAAAATTATATAAATATATATAGATATTTCCGTAAAACATGTTAAGTCTAAAATGTATGTAAGCTCTGTAACTTAGTAGTTTACCGATCAAAAATCAAGCATTTTCTTATGCAAACTCTGTGACTTAGTAGTTTACCGATTGAAATCACACTGCTTCGTATGCAAACTCAGTGACTTAGTAGATTGCCAATCAAAAATTACGCTGCTTTGTACGCTGACTCTGCGACTTAGTAATTTGCCGATCAAAAGTCATACTGCTTCGCTTCATTATTACCAAAAATTATAGTTTCCCCACCATTTTTATAAAAACAAGATTTATAGCTGAACCATGTTACATATGCAGTCCCCATTGTGGGCAAGAAAATTGCACAAACATTAATACCTCAAACACACAACAATTCACATAAAAACACTAACCTCCAATATAAAACTTCATGCAAGTTTCATGCAAATTACTTCGTTTAATAAAACATCGCTTATATATATAGAAATACTGCAAAAACTTCTTTTTTCTTCATGTCGCTACTAATTCGGCTGTAAATTAGGTTTATTTTTAATATTCTTTACACAAAATAAAAAGCTAAAAATGAAATATCTGGTAGCATAAACATATATATATTAGTAAATGTGACTAATAGATAAAACATGCAACGGATGTGGTAAGTTTTCCAGATGAAAAACCAACAGTTTTCAAGAAGTTTTAAAAGGTCCACGAGAGATTATATATATATTGGATCAGCCGGCATTCGAACCCAGGCGTCTACGATTGATAAGACTAGTGATGTGCCACTATACCACAGGCCCCAATCAACTCGTGTTTAGCTAGTAGCGAGACGTTACATTACTCCATTTGCGGCGTCGCAGAACGAGTGTGTGTCGACCTGGAACTGTGTTAAGAATCTCCGTGCAGGGGATCACGTCTGGTTTGCCAATGTAAAGCCCGGTTGGTCTTACTTCGTTTGGCGGACGAACAAGAAAATAGTAAGTTTACTAACGATAAAGCATAACAAAGAAACATTATAATAACGATGAAGTGCCGGACCAACTGTAACGACAAAAAATATCTACAAAGACGCAAAACCCGAAGTAGTCTCGTTTATATAACGCAAAATATACCGTTATGCAAATTAGTTCAGTCCGACTGGTTCCTGAAATTGGGAACCAGTTTTTACTATTATCAATTTATTGAAAATATTCTTCATGTCAGAAAACAGCTATATCGGTTTTTGGGCATGTTACACGTTTATACAGCTTCTCAAAAGCTTTAGCATTCAAAAGAAAGCGCGCAGACATAATGTCGCCCATTATTGGAAAAGACATCCATACGACAAATATTATCTTTTAATAAAAGAGATGTCATATTCCTTTTATCTGTAATTCAAAAAAGAAAAGTGGCTTATTTTTGAGCAACGCAGTATGAATATACATACAGAAATATACATACAGAAATACATACAAATATATATTGTATATTTTGATTAACGGAATACGAACCAAATATAATTGTGGGTTGGCGACTAAGGCAATATCATTAATCATTATCATCATCATCACATACCATTTTATTAATTAGTTTCCATCGAAATTAGTTAAATACTTGTATACTGGTCTAATTAAGCACCGAATTAGCTTTGAGAATCACTTAATCACTAACATTATTTTGGCCCATATCCATAAGCATAGCAACAAATCTATTCTACAAATATTGCATGAAAAATAAACAAATGCGGGTTATTGTAATCTTTGTTCTTTGAGCTTTGATCCAAAAATAAGAGTTATTTATAAGCATAGCAACAACTTTGTTCAAATATTGCATGAAAAAATATAACTAAACGGAATGCTAGTTATTGTAATCTTTGTTCTCTGAAGAGTTGGTAATAATAATTTTGTTACATGATCCGCTATTCCAGGCTGAAATAAAGCATATAGATGATTAGATTGCCTGTTTTATGCAAATAATATAATAAACAGTCGCATATTGTCATAAAGATAATCTTTCGAACGATAAATATTTTGATATTTATGTTTCATAAGTGTCCTTGTGGCGTTAAGGGCGACCCCTCCTCGCATGCCAAATTGGCGCCCCATCCCTTGCCAAAAGCCAGCCGAAATTGTAAAAAAATTTTGGAAAAGTTGAAGTAAACCGGCAGAAAATGGCAAAAATTGGAGAACATCTTAACAAAAGGCGTAAAATTTAGCAAAAATTTAGAAAAATTGCGGAAAATTATAAACTTCTAAAATTTCGCCATTCTTCCACCTCCCTCCTCTCCGCCGTACATAAATCTCCCACATAGAGACCATCTACCCCATGACCGACGCTAGGCACCTATGATGTTGGTTGCCATTCTATTGCTAGAAACAACCCGAACAGTAATCGATTGTGGTTTAGTTTCTGGCGTAAGGCACCAGTACGCACTCTTCTTTGGTCTTCGTCCTGAATGCAATTGGGTTAAAACCATTTAACAGTATTTAGTTTTAATTTTGGAATGTATGTCTAAAATATATGCAGTTATCAACCAATAAAATTTTGTTTGTTTGTGGTGAACAAAAAGAATTAATGCAGACAAATGAAGCTTATTACAACGAATGCCAATAAATTATAGCTGAGGTTTAGCTTAGCAAACATTTGTAATCAATGCTCGTATTGGGAACAACAGTAATGCAGATCTTATATAAACAATTCCCAATTACCGTTGGGCCATTAGTGCACTAAATTCGAGAAATATACGCAATTTTTGTACCAAATCCACAGATTTATAGAAAAAAGAATATCCAATGATATTATTTGCCGCAAAGAAACTGTCCTATAGTTGTGCCTTTTACTAGTTTTGATTACGTACAAGCTGAAGGTTGCGACGCCGACGGTCTAAATGAATTTTTATTCATTGCTGAGTTATATCTTAATAAAAAGGATACTAATAAATTGAAAAATTTATTCCGTAGTTATGCGTCACGATCTGTGATTATTCTGGTTTTCCTTTTAGCTTCTTTTTTCAAGTGTCTTTAAAAGTGCAATTTTTCATGGTAGTTGGCAATTTGCCGACCGTGGTATAATATTATATATGCAATTAGAAGCCTATCATATATTAATCGTTATTCATGCTTCAGAAATATGCAATATTGTTTCCAAACACACAGATACTAGAGTGATGCCATTAGGTTGCACAAATCTTAGTTCGGAAAATATTCACATGGCATTTAACGTAGCTCTCACGCTCCTCGGCGGCAATCTTTGATGGAAGTAGTGAAGCTAAGTTGCTAATACCCGGTTGTTTTACGGCCAGCTAAACATGCATTATCAACCCTAGGTTTATTGTATGTTAAACAGTACTGTATTCATACTAGAAATCCATCGGATCCTAATTTCCAGACTCAACCCGAGTATCCCAAGATATATATTCTGTGATGTGCAACATAAAATATGAGGAGTTTAAAAAACAAAAGATGTTTAAAATTATGTGTTTGCACTGCAGCATATTTTGTGCTCTACTTATACTTATAGCATAATGTATTACGTGAGCATTGTCATTGACCACAACTGGATCTACCAAGGCTTACGCAGGCACTGTGCAAAATTTTGTACAGCACGCAGATAGAACATGATATGCGACGATATTTTGGGTCCATTGCTGGACTCGAATTTGACCCGTCGAACCGAGTCGACTCTGTAACATGACCCGACCCGACTCGGTCTCTAATTCATAGAATTTCGAAGGGATAGTTATGCCATTTGAACCAAGTTTGCCACAAGTTCTTATTTATTCATTTTATTGTTAAACTGTGGCAAGATATATA
Organism: Trileptium ribeirensis; assembly: GCA_030248225.1. NCBI lineage: Eukaryota > Metazoa > Nematoda > Enoplea > Enoplida > Thoracostomopsidae > Trileptium > Trileptium ribeirensis. Next base: position 93,506 of record JASANE010011314.1, read on the forward strand.
TAGTATTATTTACTGTGGGCTGATAAGCTTATATCTTAATAAAGTACAACGTGTTACGTATCTAGCTTGCTCTAAACTCATTTATGTAAATATGTGCTGAAAACTGATCATATAATATAGTATCGTGTACTGAATTAGTGTATGCCTCTTAAGCCACGAAATTCTTTTGGGTACATTTAATCAGCTATTGGTTAACAACAATAAACAGGCTACTATTCTTTTCCAGTGTGCTCATGAGAAAAAGCCAAACATGCGAAAAAGGCAAAACATGCTGTTCTGTTACGCTGACTACACTAAAAAGGAGAGTTATTTGAGCTACTATATAAGATCGGATCAGTACACTGGGTGTCGCCACGTTTGACCCTATGCCCCGGTCACAGATGTGGCCCAAAATCACCGTATGGCTCGGTTCCATCTCTGGAATCCATATACCTCATAATCTCGGTGGGGCAAATTTATTATAAATATATACCATGAAAATGAAGACGAAAAATGAACAAAACGGTCAGAAAGAAATGAAAACATTGTGAGGACATGCTAGCCAAAATAATAAAAAACTCCTATTTGTATGGAGGCACCGAAGATATACATTTAAAGAATGAATTGAAAATAGTAAAACAAAATATTTAGACCGTCACGTTTCCTGTTTGGCTTTAAGGTAGCCAAACGTAAACTGGAAGGCACTGCTACACAATAAAACTATATAATTCGTGTAAAATATTATTATGCGTCATCATTTTTCCCTACGGTCGCTTATTTAATACTAAAAAGGTGTATTTTCTCTAATTTAGCGCACTAAGGCCTAACGGTAGTTAGGAATTATAAGTAGAAACAAACGGCCAGTATTAGCAAATCTCTATATACGTTTAAACCATAGCTTATGACTAACAGTATCGCCTAGTAGGGTCATAGCGGCTTTCCAAATAAGCAGCACCTCTATAATAGCAGTCGTATTACGAATGCGTTGCCAGACGGTCCAAATCATTATTATATAATGTATGCATCGGTTTGAAGTGAGCTGAAACGGAATAATTACGCCTCATTTCTGAGTTAACCAACCTCACAAGAGTAATTATTTGTATGTAATATATTAATCATTCATGATCATTAACGGTAGTGATAATAATTAAAACAGAATGCCCCATTTCAATTATATTCTGAATGGGCATGCTGTCTAGAAATTTTTAATTATTTTGGAATATACTAAAAAATCTCTGTTTAACCAATGTTTTTAAACTGCGCTAATATTTGGATCACTATAGATTTTTATTAACTGTTTTTTTATTTCTCAATGAACGGGCATTTCGAAAACTATATATCTAGCTATGGTCTTTGAAAACTTTCGTAGACAATAAGTAAACTTACAAAAGTATTAGAGTTTAGCGATGTATTTTTTGGCTGACGGATTGTTTTATATTTAAGTTAACAATTAAAGAGTCTATTTTTTCAACAAAATTTTTATTTATATTTATAGGAAAATATTTTTCTACTACAAAAACATTTGTAAAAAATACAAAATCTTCAAGTATTAATCATATTAGGGGCGCCTTTGCAACATTCGAGGTCCCCTTACCTCATTCGATATCGATACCCTTATCGATGCCGGAGGGCCTCCTAGAACCAGTAGGGGAACTGCCAAGGGCGCTCCTAAATCGTATGTGGTGTACCACGAATTATAACTCTTGAGAGAATGTCCTAATCTATAACAAAAATTAATTGCCCAATTAAAAATTGCTAACCGAACAATTGCAAATCAAACAAATATGAAAAATACATATAGTTATTTAATCGTCATGCACAAGTGAAGAGTTTGGACAACCAAATCTTAACCATATTATGACTGTGTTACGCTAGTCTTCTTAGTCCCATCTGCAAGTTTTGTGTACATGCCAGTCTGTACAGCACGGACGTCAGATACGCTATGTATATGTATACCCTCCCCCGCTGGAGACCGCACACCATTCCCACTGTGTGTTAAACGCACGTGAGAAATTTTATTTGAGCAATTCTAAAAAAATTTTTCAAGGAAAATTATCAGTTTTTGAAAATTTCGACTCTACACCTCCGCCGCGCATTCCCCGTTGGAACTATGTTTTCTATACCCTAAGCCGACGAACCATGAACTCCTACGCACATATATTGCATGAACCTTTGTCACCTGACCTTATAAACTATTTCGTGAAAATAAATACACAACTCCAATTCCGCCGTCCATTGAATAACCAGTGGAACTCCACTTTAGAAATTGCTTTGTACGGTGGTACGCTGTATGTAAACAGACGATGCTCTAACTACTCTTAGATATTTAGAAAACTAACACAGCCAAAAGAGTATAGGTGTTTATGCAATCAGTATGTGACACATAAAATGTATTAAAACCATTAAACCACGCAATCAAAAAACGATAACCTAAAATTGGATTGTGATAAATTGGAGACAAAAATTAAGATAAAATTCGAACGTAAGGTGGGATGACGTTATGAGACATAGTAGTTCGCCAAAATGGCCGGGTGAAGAAATTTTCTCTTTAAATCGGGCATTACCCATGTCTAAAATTTTTGTACCTATTTGATTGGGAAAGAGCCAGATTTTCAGGCTATGGCCCGGAACTTGGTGAGCCATGTCCCGTTCGGTTTTCACAGCTAGATGTTAACCCTTTCGTGCCGGAATTAATTTGTGTATCGGGTAATGTTTGACAAACTCAAGGGAACGTACGGGTGAAAAACTTGTGTACGCAAACCACTGAGCTATCTGGGAGCTGTTGCTCGGTTCCTTAAGGAATCTCACAACATGAACGAATAACAACGCACGTTCAAACGTACGACATACGACAAACTCAGGAAACACGACTCGCAATGTGCATTAGGTCCATTCGGACCTAGCCGGCATGAAAGCGTTAAGTTCTGGTTCAGGTCTTCGAGAACCATGCCCAGCTCGGGTGTTCCGATAGAAATCCAGCCTCGGCATGGCTCTTAATAAAAGCTTGAGTTTCAACAGAGAACATAATATATATATATATATATATATATATATATATATATATATATATATATATATATATATATATATATATATATATATAATTGCTTTTTGACCTTTTAAGAACCGAAACAAGGTTATATCGGCTGTTGTTGCTGTTTTATCACTATTGTACGTTACATCAACTGTTACGATTGTGTTTGTTGTTTTAGAAAAAGCTTTTAAGATCCGACCACAGCTTTTCCGGATATAATACGCTCGGATCGGCTGCTCTCGCAGGCACATCTTAGGCTCTGAGTCGGCTGGACTCTTCAGACATCATGTCGGATTCGTCTCGGCTCTAAATTCTCACATCTAACTTAATTTGAAGAATGTACGCTCGCAGTCGATACGCAATTCTTGACGTTGGTATCGCTTTCATTACTAATATATATTAGCAGGGGCGTCGAAAAAGAGGGAGCGCGGAGGGCCGTGCCCCCCCTCAGTTTGGCTCGGTGCCCCCAGTTCGAATTTAAAGCTAACTTGTGCCCCTTCAAAAAGTCTTGGTGTCCTTCCAGTTCTTATTTTGTGCACCTTCAGAAAGCCTTGATGCCCCCAGTTTGGATTGTCTGGCTATGCCCCTGTATATTAGGGGAGCGGGCGGGAGAGACAGGCTCAAATAAAAACACGCAATAAAGCGTTTTGGGAAAGCACAGCTAGGCAATACATGTCTAACGAAAACGTGAACGTTTTTAATCATGTTAAGTTTTCGTCCATAACTGAGGCCGAAGGAACTTGACATGACTCCATAAAACAAAAAATTTAAATTTTAGTAGCTAGGCTTAAAGCTTAATAACTACCAAATCATTATACGATCATTCGAAGGAGGAAATAATTCGTTAGAGTGAATCTTGACATCATCCAACTTTGGAGGGAGTGTGGCGACATTTGTAGTAGGGCAGAGCGGAAAGCGATTGCCCCCCCCAACCTTGATTTGTGAGGTAGGTATCTGCCTGCATCCCCTTGCTCCGGGATATGTGCGTGAACAAATCCTCAAAACTATACGAAAAACGCCACTTTTTTACCTGAAAACCTTGCAAACAGTGTATACCTATAAATGGCTGGAAAGATTTAATACAAATAGATGCCCTATTGAAAAAATACACACTTCATCCAATTTTTTACCACTGAGAGAATCTCAATAACAAAATATGTATGAACTACATGAAAAAAATAAAATATATGCCACACTGCGCGTTGCTTTTACCTATCAAATTTCAATACGTTTTTCCAATATGGACATACATAACATACAAACAACTCTGTCCAGTTTGTCTTGTTAATAAATAAAGTAACGTTATACGTTACACATCGTATGATGTACAAACAAACGCAAACAAAAAAATTATACACAAAAGTTTGTTTACATAAACACAACAACTAAAATTAACAATAATAACAATGTTCGTGTACGGATACTAGATTATATAATTCGATTGAAATAAATATAGAGACACTCGGATCGGGATAGCCTTAACTGACTGATGACTAACGCTTTTAACACGACGGACTAAATGGATGAACAGAGCCATATTTCAGATGTTTGAGATGAGAACGAAGTATGCAGAACAGCATCGACTATTGGGTAAACGTGACTCGGCTTAAGACATTCGGGGCCCAATATCCATATCCACATGGTGCTTATATACAAACGTTTGAGTGGAATAACATAAAAAAGACTGGAGATAAGCTAAAACTTGTTCCAGAATTGGAATACTCGCCAAAAATTACATCGGTTAACCTATTTTGTCCAAAATCTAAGATAAAAACTTTATATCGCTTTGGGTTCCGGATATTTAACTTTAGCAAGTGACTATGTAATTTTATGCACCTACTTGCCTGTGTATGAACCAGGCATTGTAAACAAGTGGTGCGAGGGGAGGCTCCGTAACTCCTGAGATCGTGTCTCTCCCCGGGAAACAGTTGAAAAATATCATTTCATATTCATCAACTGCGAAGTGGCTTTCCATTTATAACCATCAACTACAACTGGAAAATTTACTTAGATTGGAAATTGTTTTCAACACAGATAAAATCTCTGACTATTTTTATTTGCAGACTCTGTAAAATTTGACGTAATGAAGCATTTTACAGATATAAAACTTTACACCTCCTAAATATGTCTTTCCCCCTGGATTTCGCTTGCTCCTCCTAAAATGGGAGTCTGGCTACGTTCATGGTATGAACACACATGATACTCTCACATAGCCCATCTATAACAATAGCAGTTTGGTTAGGACTATAGGTGAGAATGGGCCTAATTTTTAGGCCGGCACGGCCTGAGCCGATATCTCGACCAGCAGGCCACAAACCCGAATGAAATCTGGACAGGATCGGCCGGTCCCGAGAAGCCAGAAATAGCCGATGTACTTATATCTACCAAATTTTTTTACCAAATTCCAATAATATTGGATTGTTATTGTGTTTGTTTGTTACTGTTATATAATTTACTATCATCGTTTTTTTAATCTAAAAATGCAATTTTTAAAAAAATGACGCTGTATACATTTAACAAACAGGAATTGATTTGAGAATTAATACTCTATTCCATAACTTGAGACGAACAAGACATTGTTTTTGCATGTGCGTGTATAATAAATCTAACAAAGATCGAGCAGCAAAAGTAGTGGAAAGTTGCACAAAAATTTACAAAAATGGGGGTGCGACGGTTGCCACCATCGCCGCCCCTAACGCCCTTTCCCCCAAGGGTCTCATTCCCTTTTCCACCCCCTCCCCCTCAATACGAGCTGCCCGCTACCCTCTGGGCCTCGGAGCGTCAGCGTCGTGTGTTACCTATATTCCAGAAAAATTTAGCTGGAACCATACATGATCACATCCAATCTTGAATAAACACCCTGAAAACCTATCTGTCAGAATCCATCTACACTAGGACGTTAAAATATACAGAAAAATCTAAAACTAAACCCTTAATACTTTTTCATTGCAAAATGTCGATACTCTTGCCGTCAATAAAAGGGCATCATTCAACCAACAGATGCTGTAGTGGATACCAATTGCTGAACAAGTGAAAATATATTTTGAGCAGTTTAGCGCTATGCATCACGAAAAAGTAATATTTAGACAGATTTTATTAAACCTGCGCTTGCCCTAATTTGTATCACACCGCATTTATCAGTAAGTGACATTTTGCTGGATTAAAAGTAGAATTTATTAAATTATTAAACTGCCCGGGTGATAGCCTTATGACAAAACCCTTATAGAATCTTTGAAAATATGTTTGGCGCTGTGTATAACACTGCATCCATGCATAATGCTTGGAATTTAATGCACAGTGGTATCAGCTCTGACCATTCGAAATATAGGATTATGTAACAGATTGCTTAAATTTGATGAACTTTTTCATATCTATGCTAATGTGCACTTTTTATAGAGGTGAGAAAAGTTTTTGCGCAATGCAAACTGGAACCGCAGTAGCTTCGCTTATAGCTTAGTCAACTTGCCACGGGTGGTATATAGTTTTGTTTGCAATGTGCATATTTGCTTTTGAATAGTGGCGCAGAATCTTTCTGAAGTTTGGGAAAGGCGAGAAATTTGAGGGATGTCAGATGTTTGGGGGATTATTTAAGCTGGGATTTTGGGCATAAGGTCCGTATACCGAGAGGTATGGGTCCCAGATTGCCAGATGTTTAGAGGTACGCACCCCCTTCCACCCGGCATTTGCGTCTATGGTTTCGAAACAGTGTGAGCGTAGCGAAAGCAGTTTACTTAAATAGCGGCCATTTGTGCTAAACATTTTATTCGTCTATCCCGCGCATAGTCCCTCACGGAAAGTCCAAAATTTTTTTGGGAACATACATATCGGATTGTCGGTGTGTACATAGTTTTGCATTTGCAATATTGCAACGATTTCCTAACCAAATTTCAACAAAACGAACACGAATTGGAGATTATGATTTCGGACATTTGCGATCCTCCAAAATATCTGATAAATATAGCCCTTGTAAGACGAGTTGGATCGAAACAGAGAAAACACTATCTTCTCGTTGAGATTGACCGCTTTCCTGTTATGCATTGTTTGCCAGAGCAGCGATTTTTGAGCTATCAGCTAAGCATAAAAACACCGTAAAAAGTAACTTTTCCATATTTTGATAAACTGAGTTCTTTCTTGTTTACGATAAACGATGGGTTTATAGCGTTTGTTTGTATGGGAGGCGCTAGAGTACCTATGAATTTTGACACGGGGCATGCAAGCGGGAATCTGTGAGCGCTGTGCGCATAATGTTTTTGGCAAGAATGATAAGAGATCGTCCTATATTTCCTGCCTAATATGGTATTTTGTCTGACTGTTGTTCATAAGGGTATATTTATTGACAAGCGGTTTTTACGACAGGTACCTGTGGAGAGCCGTTTGAAGATCGTCTGTAATCCCAACGGGGCTACAAGTATCGTGGATAACTGCACCAATCCGTTTCTCGGTTTCTCTGTTTCTAGCTAGTTGGGAGAGTGTGTTGTATCTATCTATAGTTTTATCGTCTCCAACATTTCGTGTCGGCTTTAGGACCCAGGTTCGTGTTTTTTTAAAATCGGCGGCCCCACTGGACCCAGCACAGAATTTTCCGGCCCGGCCCGGTTTGAACAAACCGATTCAAGCGAGTCCATCCTGAAGTCATTATCATCTCTATTAGGAACATAAATTTTGCATTAATACTGCGATGCTCAATTATTCATAAGTAGAAATTAAACATAATGCACTAAGGTTTGATTAACTCTACTATTATTGGCCTTATACTTACGGCTCCCATCAAAACGATGTTACAAATGTTACAAAGACGCATACAATCGCACATTGAGTGTTGAATATAGCTAACACAAGGAATTCGTAAAGTATATTTAAATTGTTTATTGCCGAACGGCTGAAATCGATAAAGGCGCATCACCTAATTCTAGATATAGAATTCTAAAATACTTATTAAGTGCAGTGGCGAAAATGCTGGTTTTCGCTTTAGGTTGGGTTAAATTTATCTAATATATATATATAAAACAAGGTTGGAGCTTTAATATTAAATTGTTAACGCGCCACTTCCAACAATTTAGGTAGGGCGTACCATGAAGATACCGGCAGGAACAAAAATATATCACAGCCATCAATGAATCTGTAGCTTACCATTAATTAACGTACCCCAGCAGGCATATATAGCCGTGAATATAGCAAAAATTTTATATACACATTCAGAACACGGACATTGCTAGCTACTGAACTTTCATGTAAGCATCTAAACACGTATCTAACCATTAATTTATTGAATTGAAAAAATGTAAATATATAAGTGAATATTTAAACAGAAATGTGAGCTTTTACAAACCCATAAATTTGAAAATAGAATACAGCAAAGGCAGGCTAGTTTCAAGCTCGCTCTGCCATAATTGTATTTTTACTGTCATGAATTTGTGAAAATTGTAGTTCTAGCAAATAATAGTAAAGTTATTGTAGGACACAATGTCATGACAATACAATATGCGACATTTGTGTGAATTGGTTAGATTGTAGTCAGTGTTTAAAAGGCACATCAACTATTTGTTTTTATTTTTCCATGATTTATTTATAAAATATATGTATATTATATTCATGTTATATTAATTCACTATGATCTGGATTAATTTGCATTTCGAGTACCGATGATGATGAGTAATGTCTCCGTAATTACGCAATGAAAGAAACAACAGTATAAGTATAGTCGTGGCTCTGTTCTTCTTTTAGCCCCCATCCCAGCCCGAATCTGCTCAATTTTGAAGATACGGAGCAAAATTTAGCACAAGTCAATTTAGCTCGATGAGGCGGTTCAGAAAATGCTCATTTTACCTACATCCCTGACATTTTTTACGAGTGTTTGAGGTTCCAATGGTCCCTTGGGAACCCAAAATTTTTTTCTTCGGAATATTGTCATGATGCGCACCGTTTGACTCGGCTTGATGACAGAAATCTACTGCTGTGTAGTTTATTGAAACCTATGAAACAGTTAGAAAGTTATCCGGAAGTGGCGTTCGCTTTCTGTTGATCTTTTCGGATTGCATGGATAAGGTTCCTAGCAAAGCAAGCGAATAATAACACACGTGCGATCGTACAGCGCAGGGCAAATTTAGTTGGTACAACGTTAGGGCGATCATAAAAGTTAAAAAATATATTTAACAAAATTTAGCCTAGCAGTCGCCAGGTACCCGGGAACGCGTTTTAGTCTGGATGGAGGGCAAGCTATTATGAAACACATCTGGGGCAAGATAAAATATAATATCTGTGGGCAGGCTAAAACACGCTGGCGGCAAGATAAGATAAAACACATTTGGGGTATGGATGATCGTTGAGGGTAACGGACTTACCCTCTTGTCAACATATTTACTTCCCTCCCTACTCGCAAAAATCTGGGGAGGGGGCAGACTGAGGGGAGTGACCCTGGCTTAATTTCTAGGGCAGTTGCCCATGTCCTCCGTTTTCGGATGCCTTGTTGTCTACACTCTCTTGTCTGTCAAGTCTCTTTTGCAGCTAAGCGTGATACTCTGTGACAAAGAATAGTGTTGTGGCCAGAGGAGTCGTAAGCTTTTGAAAAATGGGGTTCCGGTAAAAAGTGGGGAGTGGCGTCTACAGTCATTTTGTTATATCCCCATCAGTAAATAATTTTTCACCACATTAGGAGAGGGTCGCCCCCTCCTTTGCGACAACCCAGTGTTGTGCAGCCAAACCAAAAATAGCTCTTGTTTACTAAAAATTTTGGAGATGCATTTTAAGCTAAAATGTTAAGTTATCAAAAATGTAATCTTTAATGCGGCGTTTGAAGCAATTGAAGCTACAATAATCGTGTCATTTAAAATCGATCTATCGCTACATAGTAATCTGTCCTGGAATTCCACGAACAATGGGTATATCAAAAACGTCTGACCCTTTTATCACGATACATGACTGTCGAACTGTTTTACTACTTGATAGTTTTAATATATATGATCTTAATTATATACATTATAATAGTTACAGTTATAGGTTTTTACATTCCAATTGGGCAACGACAGTACTGCACACAAGCTTCTATCCTCTATAGTTTTACCAAATTTTGGACTAATGGAACGTTGGAGGTAACATCTAAGAGACGGCCAAATAATCTAAACATCATTTACCACCATTAGGTCTATTACCTCGCTTGCCTGAGTGTTGAATGTGCTCTGACAATTTTTGCGATTAAGAGCAAAATTACAAAATTTTTATGGCAAACTCGAGCAAAACTGGGAACTACGAGGGCAAATTTGGGAGACTTGGACAAAACAATTGGTTACCGCCCCTGGCTTACCCCATCTGTCGCGAATCCCATCCCCGTGGCCATCTACAACTAAGCAGACGGACCGTGGACACTAACGATTTTAGACCAGAATATGTTAAGACTAAAATGAGAGGACTTTTCCTGGTTAGTACATTTCTCGGAGTTTCAACACTTGGAATCTGGATATTTTGCAGCAACAAAACAAATAGGTTTAGTGAACGCATAATATGTTAGCCGAACACACATGCGACGTATTATAAGAAACAGTGATGCTAAAATATTAACAATACCAATGCAATATAAACTTAGCACAGAATCATACGTGTTCAAGGCCGGATGTCCCAGGAGTAGCTGGGTTCTCGGGGAAACATTCCACCTCCTTTGGGGTCAGCCTGTCGGATGCGGCGCTTCTCGGTGTGAATGGCGAGAGGTGTCCGAGCTTCAGGGTGTAATCCCCCTACCGCCACCCTATAAACATGTATGCATAAAGTAATAAGATGTGTCTGGGAAGCAATTATACGTATTATGAACTTTCAGTGAAAAGACTCAAAACCGTCGGGCCAACTATTTTGGTTACATTCGCTTTATTTGGGTTCCGATAAAAACTGAGATGCTGGCCCAGCTCAACATGTCATGGCAGCTTTCGAAATGTTCAAAAAAGACTTGAAACCATTTAGAAAAACACTTCAACAATGTTAAAGCAAAATGTGGTGTTTATATATAATATCAGAAGCTTGAAGCTACCTGCCAGCAGCTGCTTTTAGTTAAACTAAAACCATAAATTAACTGTTAATATTTCGAAGAAACAGCGTGTTAGTTGTTTCAGTCGTAACAACTGATTGTGTTTGTTATTGCTCAAGTATATCAACAGGATCGATTAAGAAATACTTTGCACCAAAATGCAATGGTTCATTTTTTGACAAAAAATCGAAGGTCATTATTATAAATCTTTATGATCGTTCAGTCAGTCAAAATTCAGATAGTCCTGAATTGTGGGAGATGTGAAATTAGTGTTTGACAAAAAATCGAAGGTCATTATTATAAATCTTTATGATCATTCAGTCAGTCAAAATTCTGATAGTCCTGAATTGTGGGAGATATGAAATTGGTGTTTGACAAAAATCGAACGTCATTATTATAGATCTTTATGATCATTCAGTCAGTCAAAATTCAGATAGTCCTGAATTGTGGGAGATGTGAAATTGGTGTTTGACAAAAAATCGAAGGTCATTATTATAGATCTTTATGATAATTCAGTCAGTCAAAATTCAGATAATCCTGAATTGTGGGAGATGTGAAATCGGTGTTTGACAAAAAATTGAAGGTCATTATTATAAATCTTTATGATCATTCAGTCAGTCAAAATCCAGATAGTCCTGAATTGTGGGAGATGTGAAATTGGTGTTTAATTTTCCTACCTACTATAAAAACTGCTTGAAATTGAATTGTGTGTCGGTTAGGTCAAAAGAGACAACGTTGAATATAATAGCGACAAATATATAATTAATTTATAAAAGAGAACAAGTAAATTATTAAGACAACAAGTAAAAAATGATGATATTTCACTTGGGAATGTTTACTCTAGGACGTATCCTGAGAAAGCTTGACACTTGGTTGCCTAAATTTTTTGAAGGAATGCATCCTTGTCGTCCCACCCGTTATGTGTGCCTATGCATTCAGTAGTCTGTTTCCCACAGTACCGCCTGTAGTTTATATAACATTTCAACTCTTGGCTATAATCAAAAACTCCGGGAAAGTATTGGACGCCCTATAAAATCTAAATGTGGTAAACTGCCGAATTTCATACGTCAGACATACAAAACTAAACTAAATTCCAATTTATAAGGTGTCAGGTGGTACCATTTTTCACGAATATTATAGTTACTGTACATTTTACTGACTATTTATATTAAACATATTAGTTTATAATCTTGATCATAATTTAATATGAAATTGCTGAATTTATCATTAGCATAATCGAAATACAGAAAGTTTATAAAATTTCTCGTAATAAAATAATAGGGGAAATAATTTGCAAGGAAAAATAAATTATTTATTCTAGAAAGTTTATTAGAAATAGTGAAAATGCAAAAGCATACAAGATGTGTGCGCTACAGTCAAATAAATAACAAACAACCGCTCTAATGAAAACAAAACTTGCTAGATTGAAACGACGCGCCTATGCCAGGAAGTTGTGAGTACCAGTAAAGCTATATGTGTCCGACAGAGCCCAAGTTAACAAGACACTTCTTGACAACATAGGTTGAGAATTTTAACGTTTGCCAGTAGAAAAAATTAATGTATAGCTGAGGGAAACAGGCTAAATCTTTCCCGCTGATGAATGTTGAACAAATTCTTAGGATTACCGTGCATTCATAAGTTTTTGTTAACAGTAAGACAGTTTTCATCTTAAGTCCAGTACCGTGTCGAGCTTGGTTTAGCAGAATTTCCCTGCGTGTCATGAGGGACAAATGTCCCGCTTACCATAAATGAGGGAAACATCTTGTCCACCCGACGATTTCATGTGGAGGCGACTACTTTTCAAAATATTGTTAAATAGAATATTTCGGCAAAAACTCATTTGCGAAACATAAAAATAAAAAATTTGTAATATAAGAAGAAATAAATAAAAAATTTATCGAAGGGTAGAGATAAAGTTGACGGCTTTTGTCTTAAAATTTTCAGGCAAACCATTAACTTCTATTGTGCTCCAATGGCAGATTCTAAAAATAAATTCAAATTTAGAAAGTATTAGAAAAACTGACCAAAACGAGGGATATGAATTTTGGCAGATTTTTGAAATCTTTTCTGGCATTTGTACCTAATACTTTACTTATTGTATCGCGGCGCAGCATATTTGTGAGGAATAATTGCGGTCAATAGGAAGATATTTAAAAAGAAACATAAATAATTGATAAAAAATATTATATACAAATTAAAAGTATTTTTTGAAGTATCACACTGTGTAAAATATATAATAGTAAACGCAACAATATACTTACTGGAAAATATTGGTAATCGCCATATTGTTAATTCGTTGCGTATTTTGAAAACTAATCATATATATAAGATATTTAACCTTGATGAAACTATCTAACAATATGTAATTTAACAGATAAATAATCAAGCCTAAGGCAATTAGGGAACAGAGGTAATGAAAGGTTTTGGCGATGCCATAAATATACATAATATTGTTTGTTTCATTATCCGTTTGTTTGTTGGTTTGTGTCATTGTTTCAAACATGATAAGTAACGATAAATATTTTATATAAAATGGTTCTTAAATCGTAAATAGTTTGTAATCAAGTTCATATTATTTTAGATAATATATTATGGGTTTTTTGGCGCGATAAAATTCATGCTGAGCTAAAATTTTGAAGATTCACACTAAATTACTTATAAGGTAATCGACATTTTTGTTATATCTTCCAAGTTTGCGTACAGAAAGTGAATGAAGTTCATCTTTAACTTTTGTTTATTATCTAGACTAGCAAATGTTATACGAGCTTCATTTGGTGGTCCTGGTATCTCTGTCAGAGCCAACAGAACCTGTATAACTACAAGCATTCAAGTCATTTCGGGATGGATATCATTGGGCGCGACTTATGTTTTTCCACCTGTTGGTACTTATTCTATTGAATGAGAAACATATTGAACAAAAAAGGTGATATGTGACCATATAATTATACTAACATAAATTGAAAGGATTTTATATCATTCGGTCAAAGGCTCATATTTGTCGAATATAGCTACTTTGTAATTACTGTGATACCGAGCAGAGATAGCTTAGCGCGTGCTTACTATCCATGAGCGAATGACCGCGAGTTCGAATCCCATACCCAGCCCAACGTTTCGAAAGGGTACTTTTCACATCTGTTTCGTTGTCAACGAACTACCACAAGGTCCAAATGAAAAATAGCTTGTATAAAATTGAGGTCGTACAAAAAGCTCGGATTCTACTGCCGCCTTAGCGAAACAAATCGAAAGTCAAGAAACAAATCCTGCACCCACGCCAAGTCCCTATTTAGTTGTGTGGCGCCTGCTTATGTGGGTTATAAATGGGGACTAAAATATAATGAACTATATGAGGAGTATATAAATTAGAGCCCAGTGGTAGGACTTGCTGGAAGACGAGAGATGTAGAATATAGCAGCTTTGTAATTGTAGTGATGCCGGGCAGGATAGCTCAGTCGAGTCGGTAGTGAGCCTGCTTGCGGATCCAAGAGCTGAATTCGTGGGTTCGACTTTGCAGCGGCTTTTTCTCACATTTTTCGTTTTCGAGCTCCTACCTTTAGTTTCAAATAAAAAAATAGGTTATATAATAATATAATAATCCCAAAGATTGGCATGGTTTTAGATTTGAAAATAAGAATATCTATTATTTTCTTCGAAGTGTGTGTACATTTCAGAAAATAGCTAATGCGTGTAATTGTTTGTTTTGCATACCATGCGACTACACCCAAATTTTGTGCTACAAATATAAATGGTATTAAAACCCTTTCGTTCGTACATTGACACATTTGTCACAGCGTACGTTGCGCGGCGATACGATTGCCGAGTTTATCGATCAGCGTACATTTTTACGTACGTTGTTATTGGCTCGCGTTGTAATATTCCAAGGAACCAAACAAGAGCTTCTAAATTACGTAATGGCTAGCGTACAAGATTTGCACACGAGCGATCGAGATTCAATCCGTAACCGGAGCAATAGGTTGCCAAAATTGTACAAACTGCGCTTATATTTTGGAAGGGAAGGGTTGAAACATGTATATGTGCAAAGTTCCAACTATTGTTGGTCATTTAGTGCACTATATTCGAGAAATTACGCAGCTTTTTGTATTAAATCTAGTGCTTTATAGAAAAGAGACATACACCATTAAACTATTTTAGCAAACATATTGAGCGCCAGTTGCAGCTTTTACAACTTTTCGATATGTTCTAGCGGAAGGTATGGAACCTATGGTCCCGCGTTGAAGCTAATTTCTTCCTTTTCGCTTCCGAATTTATATCTGGCGGCGAATATATTGCAAATTTATTTCACAAATTGATTGATTCCACATAAAATCTTCGATTTTGTTTTTTTGCAAATATTATTAATCTTCAGGTTTCGCGGTAACCAGAAATTTGCCAACCGAGGTGTCCTTAGTATGAATTACCCTTTTGCCATAAAACCGGTCAATTTAGTTCACGTCGGTTTTGGAAATCTGCCCAACAACGTTTGAGAGTGAGTAAGCAGTTTGACGCGGTGGCTAAAATGAAACAATTTTTACGGCGACTTAGTAACTGAGCTAATCGGCATAACAACGTTCAAGTATGACTAAGTAGTTTGACGTGGGGCTGAAAATAGAATCATTGTTTTAGCTTAGTAACTTAGCTTAACAGAGATCAGATTTATAGTATGAGATAGAATAAGGCAAAACTAGAAATCTGTATTTTAAAGATTTTGTAGATTCCATTATTCGCGTTGCATGTATCCGCCACAATTTAGCAAACATGGGGACGTGGATCCAAAACACCAATTACTATATTGATATTCCAGAATTAGAGCTTACAAATTAAACTTAAATCTTATAAATAGGAAGCAATCAAGCAAACAAAATTTAATCTAATCAATTTGAGCAGATAACAAGAGTTTTTGAGTTTGTGTATCATGTTGGAATGAGATTGAAATGTTAAGCCATGTTCTGATTTGCTGCATGCAAATTACACAACAGAAAATATAAAGCATAGAAAGCATGCAAACTCACAGTAGACAATAACTGTCATTGCACTCGTGATGTACTTTTGCTAAAACAAAGACATATGACATATATATGACATTTAGAAATATTTTGGAACTTACGTGTCACTGAATGATTGAACATCGAAAACATTCATTCTTGAAATCAACAAAGAATTATATCTTCCCGTCTCGCTTAAATCATACGGCAGACAAGTTGAAATCACAATGGCTTGCTTTTCCCATGCTACAATGTTTCTAGAGTTTGAGTAAATCTCACTAATATCTAACTATAAATTGGTAGTAAATTCATAAAGTAGCCTGCGTCCGGTAGTTTTGTTAAGATATCTCTAGGTCTCATCAAAAAAATATTAGAATTTCGACAATCACAGAGTTTTTGCTGTGACCGTCATGTTTTGGGACTGATAGCTGTTCGTTAATTATATCAATGTTGAGTAATAATTTTAGCAAATCTTTGGTAAAATTCATTAAACTCCTTGGTAATGTCAAGAAAAAGTCCACGCAATACCTCTTTAAGAATGTATGGGAAAAATTTGAAGCAAAAACTAATTTATGTTCCATATCGCAAAAGTACCTACACGTATTTTATAGATAACTGTGTTAGCAGCTCATTCCTCGATGCCGAACAATTAGGCTAAAAGGGTAGAAATTTCAAAAGAAGACCCCAAACACAAATGTTTCATGTGACGAAAGTCCAAATATAGGTAAAATAGCAGTTTAACACCTCATATTGGCTGTATGCCAAATCATAAGGCGAAAGACAGAAATTTCAAAGACTCTACACAATCATTATCAGCATGTGGCTGCGTGAATAAGTGCTGAGACAGAAACAGCTTTCTTTCAAAGCAGGTAAATATAAATAAGAGCCGTACGCGTACTTTATGGTGACAATACTAACAGTTGCATGTTGAGGTTTGTCAAACTTCAAGTATATTATGCTGTGCTGTAGATTATATATTATTCTAAAATAGCGTCTTATGTAGGCTGTCCATTGATATATAATTTGGTTTGGCGTAACACAGCTAGAGAAAAACTGTTAGGCCTATTCATATGTGTCCATACGGGGTTAGTGGGTTATCACCTAAAGGTCGAATCCTCTGACATATCTGCTATACCTACATCTTGCTTGACAATATAACTTGATATTATACGTATCCATCCCAAAAAAACTGTCAGGCCTATTCAAATGCGTCACTGCGGGGTTAGTGTGTTATCACCTAAAGGTCGAATCCGCTGACATATCTGCTATACCTACATCTAGCTTGACAATATAACTTGATATTATACGTATCCATCCCAAAAAACTGTTAGGCCTATTCATATGTGTTCATACGGGGTTAGTGGGTTACCACCTAAAGGTCGAATCCCCTGACATATCTGCTATACCTACATCTAGCTTGACAATATAACTTGATATTATATGTATCCATCCTAATAATTCCTTAAATCAAACCTGATCTGAGAATCTATGAATAAGAATGACCCCCTCTTTGCACAGCTCGCATGCATGCGTTTATAAACTATGTACATAAATGGCTAATTTATCATTGTCACAGCCGTTAGGCTGTGCCATTGTCTTCACATTATACCCATGTGTGCTTCAAATTCTTAATTGCATAACACATTACAACGGCTGTTTTAAGCTCCTATTCATAAATTCGTCCGCTGTAGCCTGTACGTTATGCAGAATTGGCACGCGGTAAACGTAACAGACACTTTCGACAAAATTTAAGACAAACTATTTTCATAACTCACGAAATTGATTTAATCTTATGTTGGAATTTCATGTTTACAAAATGCAGAAACCAAAATGTAGTTCATAGTAACGCGTAGCATTACACATACAATAAGCTCTATCATACACTCCTCATACCGGACAACAGTGACGTTTTTACGATTGCTATTGGGAGTTTACTGACACTGCAGTATAGCATATATATTAAAGCTTGAAATTGTAACGTTATTAAGAAACTGGTTATGAATATAATATCTTTGGCGATGAATCCTATATAACGGAGCCGCTTTGCAATTTTGATAGCTGGATTATATGTTTTAATTTTCATGGGTAATTTTTAATTTTCATACGAACGGTGACAGCACATACTAGTGTGTGGGAACCAGCATTTATATAAAGCATATATACATCAAATTTTAAACAACATACATACAAAGTCCGATATAACTCGTCAGTCTATCATTGTACCATTAAGGCTATATACTGCTAAAGATTCTATGGTCACGCAGTTTGAGCGACAAGCATGATACAGTTCTTTGTTGTGCATAGTTGTAGCAGTAGCATCTGTCTATATCAAATAAACTGCAAATTCATTGAGCCAAACTTAGCCCAAAATGAACTGTATATGTAATAAACTCCACGCATGAAGCTGGCTTGGTTTAGAGTGATTCTTTGCTAAAATAAGAAATTGTATTACTGAAATTATTAATTGCATACACTGGCGGATCCAGAAAAATTTATGGGTAAGAGTGGGCTCGGACCTATGATCCGTAGTTAGTAGACAAACATTCCACCCCGCCAGAATCCGATAATTACGTACAGTTCATATATATGTCATATAATTATCTTTTTTGTTCATCCTAACATTTTGCGCAATTCCATCCTTATAGGTCTGAATATTATTTTCTGGGTGCTAATGGCTTTTTTAATATGCAAGTAGAATAGATGTGAAGTTTCTCGAGGTACGATCTGCAAAAGCCATGTTGGCTGTTTCGGGGTAGAGGTGAGAATTTAAGCGCTTGGCTCCGCTTGGAGCGATCTGGACCGATGCTGGGGTTACATCGGAAGAACCGAGCCGAGGCAGACATGGTTCAGGAAGAGCCGAGCTGAGCCAGAACCCAATATCTGTCGGCGCGAGCCGAGCCGAACATGGTTCAGGAAGAGACGAACCCAGCCATAGCCTGAAAATCCGGCTCTTTCTCACCTATGTTTGGAAGTGTTCTAGAACGGATAGAAGGATGCGTCAGCTTTCTCTGAAAATATATTTTTGCTTCATAAAGCAAATCATTATCACTAATTTGTATATACATCGGGCAATTATTGTAAATATTATTTTATCAAACCACAATGCCTTTGTGAAATAGAGTAAAATATCCGGAAATATATATTCAGTCACAATTATATTTATAAGCAAAACCACATGTAAAGTGGTTCATCAAGAGTGATCGAGATTGTGCAAATAGAATGTGATGGACCTGTCTCAGCCGCACCTTTGAAAAATACAATTTTGTTAGCGGGCAATGGTGTGCGGTCTACCATAGCAAAATTGATGCGTTTGCTGATTTTTCAGGACTTTTCTATAGTTGATGCCCAGCTGTGTGGCTTTATGATAACCAGTTGTTTTTCCACTAAGATTGTATTGATTGATCAGATACTATAGACAGTCGCTAAATTTGAAAGTGGTGCAGTCCAACGGAATTTAATTCACAGAAATTTACTACGTTTGCAATGTAGACAACACAATTTCAAGAAAATATTTAAGTTTATAAAAACGTTTTGCTCCATACTTAAAGAATAACATTTCGGTTTTTATAGAATTCTTTAGATTTCTCCACCTCTCCGATACTATCTGATTTCATATAACAAAATTCTACGCCTACTGTATGCTGTATATATATTATTTGCATTTTTTTACAAACGATCATACCTATTTGGATGTGATCAAATTGTGTACTGTCTGATCGGATCGGATGAAATGTGAACACACCCTAACGCAATCATGTGTTATGAATTCAAAGCAAATCGGATTTATACAGATCGGCTTAATAATTATTATAGCATGGTCGTAAATGAGTTATTGTTATTAATAGACTGTTCTAAAATCACTGTGAAATGACTTAACGTGCCAATGTTGTAATCAAACTACTACTTCGGCCGTACAGAAACCATGTCGCTAAATCAACTTTATATTGCTTTATTTTACTCAAAGCTTAAAAATCAATGTAAAGCTACCTATTTTAATATAACCTAAATCGAGTTCAATGTTGATTATTATACTGGAATACTTTTGAATAAAGTCGGCTGTGTTTTGCCATGTCTCAACCTTAAATCAATCTTGATTTTATACGGAACCATGTACCATGTACGTTGAGTTTACTATATCTTAGTTTAGGGCAAATGTTTATTTTACTAGATTAGTTTACTCCAATGCCCATTGTGTTTTACTACGTGGGTATTTTCAGTCAAATGTTCCATTTTTATAGAACCAGTTTTATAAATACTATTTGTTTATGCCAAAATAGAATGGTAGATTGGTCCTGGTTGTTTACTCTTTAAGCTAAAGTTTAAGATAAATTAGCAGCGTCAAAGCAACCATATGGCATTATGATGTAATAAAAATTCTATTTTCAATATTATTTAAATTGTGTATTAATATCTAAAATTTAACCGACATAATAATTAGTTACACATTAACTTGCTCAGTATGCAACATCACCGTGATATATACCAATTAAATTTATTTAGTATATTTTATGTGAAAAATAATATTACACCATAAATGCATATAGAAAGTAATAAACAAAGTAATGAATATCGATAGAATTTAATTATTTTATTTGCGTAGCTCCTACTTCACTTAACTTACACGCACATGTGCCAATAGAATAATATATTTGCTCAAACAGTGTAATCTTTGATCTGAGCAAAAAACATTGTTTAGGGACGCATAGTGGCAAAATAATACTATTTTTATTCATCATTGCAGCGCAAATTGCCAATTTTCCATTGTTGCGCGCATTGAAACTTTGCGTTGAAACTATAATTTTTTTCGTTTTTACAGTAAATGTTAATGATAGGTCAGAAGGATATGCTTTCGAATAATTACTATCGGCGACATACCATCTCTCCCAGATTATAGCTAGGAAACAACGTCATACAGCAAAATGTGATTTGCCATTATTAGTGAATAAATTTATTACACTTTTTTGCAAGATAGATCAGCTTGTTGCCTCGCTGTCAAGTACATGGCTAATACGCAATGTTATAGCATTGGCAGCTCAAGATCGTATCGCCGGAACTTTCTAGCTTTTTACCATTGGATACGTTCAGCAAGCGAGCGCTTACAGGTATCGCCTGCTCAAGGCCATCTCCCTTAGCTGGTGTCGAACAAGCTTCTGCTCTCCGTTTGTAAAAAAGAGCCTGTAGCTCTCGTTTTCCTCAATTGTTGTGAAACTATCGCTGTTATCGGATAATAAACGAAATTGTTAATTTCATTTAGAACAAATATATAAATTCGCGATAAAATTGCATCGTTGGTGACATCCACATACCATTGATTATTATGAAGGAACAATAAATTACAGTTGAATAAATGGAGTAATACCATAATTTCAGGCTAAAATCACCGATATTTTGATGTTAACAATTCAATGGATAGGTTTGCTTGGCACAAGTTTCCAAGGTATTTGTGTCCATGAGCTGTTTATATACCGCACGTACCTGGAATATCCCTGGGAATAGATTATATAATCGCCATTACCTTAATCTGTTTCGGTTCGAATGTAAAGCTTAAACACCATTTTTAGGGTAAAATTATTTCGGATTTTGTTGCTTGTATCTATAACTGTTGATTGACCGATTCAGAGCTTATACTTGTCCCGTTCACGTACTTGTGCATTGTTTAACTTTTCTATAATGGAATATTATCATATAATACATCAGATTCTGTTGTTAAATATGAACTATGATAGATTATTATATATTTTAGAGTTGACTATACGTTTTAGAATCGTAGCTACAAACTGTACTCTGAAAATACATTCACCCACCAACTGGAATTCAATTAATTTCGTAGTGCAATTTTGCTATACGTATGCTATTCGCAACAATATTCTAAAACCACATTACGTAAAATCGAACAAGTTAATATCAAAGGTTTCATCAAGACGTCACATCAGTTCATACTAGCATATCAATACCTTCAAGTAGTAGTTTGGATAGATTAAGCGGAAATAGTATGACCACAGCCGACAAACAGCACCATCCTTTTATGGTGCACTTTTAGATCAATCTGAAATGATAACTCCATCTTCCCTCGTGTTAAATGTATCGATTATGACTCCGCTCTATTCTAATAAGCTTCAAGCAGTTATATAAGCGATTATTGAGGTATATAATTATCGGCTCAGTAGTTATATCGAAACAGATTATATATATATCTTGACCAGAAATTTTTGTTCTTGTTGCTTTTTCTTAACGATAACTGTTTGCTGGAACCGTAATGCCACTAACAAAACGCGAATGATAAATACTGCTTATTGTTTATGATATTTAAAGAAGTGAGATATAATAATGAAATAATATTTGAACATTTATAACAAAGTATTTTTGCAAAAAAAATACGTGAAGCAGCGAAAGCGCATCCGACGCGACTGCTATAAGTTAAAGATATCAATGTGACAATATTTCATGAGAATGTAAGGATGTAGGTGATATAATTTATATACATTTTGATATTTACTAAAACGCAAGTTGGGATGATTATATAATTGCAAATTATACCCAATAATTGTAGAAACGTACAAAACATCGTCACGATCGTATATGTTCACGATTAGATATGGGCTGTAGATTTCAGAACGTTTATAATATAATTCGAAATATCGACAAGCAAAACGTGTTCGAAGAGTCATAATATTACGCTGTTTGTTATTGTTCGAGACGTTGCCTGCCAGTACATAATCGTAAATGTACGGACCGCATCGAAAACAGAAGATCATAATTTCGTTTTGACAATCCAATCATTTTAAAAATATTCACATCGTAGCTTTGGTTTCATGCCCATTAAGATCACTTCTTAATATTTTTTGTCGACGCAGGTTGGGAATTTCGTAGTTTATATCGAAATCCATTCCAAAAAAAATTTTAGACTTATCAAAGTCTAAACAAAAATTTCGCTTTCAGGATTATCTGCGTTCTCCGTTTGTTTTGTGCTCTTACTGCTTCGCGGATGTGGATTACTGCCGCTAGTGCTGCCAGATGAAGTTTTGTTTTTCCTACAGAATTTTGAGAACAAAGAGACAGACTTTCCCTGAGATGCCAGTTTATTGCCGTCGGCGATGGTTTCTGGCATCGGTTGGCCGAGTGTTTCAGGCAAAAACATTACCAGAACGGCTCCGATAGCAGCAATAACGCCGTAAATAAAAAATGGCAACCAGCTAAATACATACGTTCCGAGTAGTGCAATCTGAGGCGCGCTAATCGATGCAATACGAGCACACGATGAAGCCACACCAAGGCCAACATTGCGAACGACGGTTGGAAACAGCTCCGCTGTGTAGTTGTAAACAACTGCAAACGAAGCAGCTGCTCCAAGTTTCCCGATCGATGCCAGCGTTACGATTAGCCAATTAACCGATGACGGTAAAAACGGACAAATTATAATGCAAATTCCACCAAATCCAAAAAATATAACAGTTGTCGCTTTACGACCTAATCGCTCCATCATCGGAATACAAATAATAAACCCGGGAAACTCGATAAAACCTGAAATAAGATAATTTACGTACGTATCGCCTGGTAGATCGGTAGTGTTGAGTGAAATACCGTAATATGTCATCGAGCAAGCAAACCATGCGTAGAATACGATTAATGTCATCATTGCCAACGGAAAACTTCGAAATAGATCAAACACTGATCCTTTTCCTGTAGTCGATTCGGTTGCGTTCGATGCTTCGTGATGAATTGCTTCGCTTAACTTCTCATCGCTAACCGGGCGTCCATTGACGCGAGCGGCCCTCATTAAAATCTGTTTAGCTTCGTCGATTCTACCGTTTACCATAAGCCATCGCACTGATTCCGGAAGCAACCAGTAGCACGGGATTGTCAGCAGACTTGGAAGGCAAAGTCCCAGTTGTAGATACTGCCAGTCGCGAATTGCGTAAGCCATAACTCCAACGTAAACATACCCAACTGCAAAGATTCCCTGTACCCACACACCTGCGATCGTTCGTGCTAGCCCACCTGTCAATTCCATAGCAATGACATAGCCAGACATGAAAGAAGCGTAGACTAATGAAGCAGAGAGGAGCTGTAAAGTATTAAAATTAACCGTAATTAGCTATGTAACATAAATATGACACATTGGTTACAAAACAAAGATTTGTATTGGTCCCCAAGTTTGTAACTGATCTTCCATTTCGCGGACCCTAATGTATATTAGGTACGACCTTGCTCGCAGTGGCAATTAAAGATACCGTGTAAGAACTGGGATATCGTCACGGATTGTGGTTAAATAATTGTGATAGCAAATGCCATTAAGCCAAAAATTAGCATGTATTCTCTAATACGTTACAACTTCGGAACTTTGGAAATAATTGATAAATATATGACATAGCCAAGACTACCGAAAGTCACAACTAGATGACAATATCTTTATGGCAAAATAACATAATGGGTTATGCTTCTTTTCTGTAGGGCTGGTTATTTGATAAACATATTGCGTATTTTTTTCAATTTAGTGCACCAAAAATCCTACGGTAGTCTGGAACAACAAGGTTTTGCCAATAAATCCATATAATTCCACAGATGAGGCTTCATTACAGCAAGTGACTGGGATGAAATTAGTTTTGTGGTACTATAAATATATCAGCTAAAATTTGGAACTAATGTTGCGCCTTTAGTGCATTTAATTCTCAAAAATATACTATATTTATAAATCAGCTGCTATATAGAATCGAAAAGCACGCATAATACTGTTTTGTTAGATCCATATAGTACTCAAAGTTGCATCTTTTGCTAGATTACCCTATGTGCAAGGTAAAAGTGTGTCACCGACAGTCCAAGCGAATTTCTATTTGTTTTTTAATCATATCTTGCTTCGGATAAATTTAATGGCTGTTTTACTACATAGATAGGTGTCATTACCTACTATTAACTTTTCCTTCATTGTTTGATTTTCTTATCATTTGATTAAATAAAATCTGATTTTCACGGTTCCTGGGAATTTGCTGATAAGGGCGCCTCTCTATATATAAATTTGGGCGAAAGAATCTCGGTTGCATCACCCACTTGTACACAAATAGTTTCGTGCATGCCGGTAATCTATGATTTTGCGGGAAGATATGTTAAAATATTTCCCAACCCTCTAAAACGCAATTCGATGAATTCATGACATAAATGTATTTGTAGTATAGTAACAATTTTTAGTTTCGAACATTATCGACTAATCATCGGTTCGATGCGCTAACCGACCTATGATGCTGGTTCTTTATTCGTCGTTATGAAATTTTTGCCTTAACATGCCTTAACATTAAATACCTATAATATCCGCCATAATAAAAAATGAATGTACATTACAACAATCATTACATCATATTTGCAGTTTCGTCTTAAGCATAGGTCCCTATACATATTAATTCCGAAATCACAAACTTTTTTCTGCGGGAGAGCACAAAAATCCAACGAAAATCTTCCAGTTTAACCATGTTGAAGTCCTAACAATATGAAAAATTACAGCTTATACACAATAGAACCGCATCTCATTAACATAATTTGGTAACATGTACATCTTTGACTAAAACTTTCTTCGAAATTAGGTAATATTTGTAAATTAATGACATAGTTAATTTTTCGGCTTACATGTAACAGGTAAATTAGCAAAGCTACATTTAAGCGATTATAACTTGGTAACGTATTGGCAGATGTGGATAACTTTTTATTTCATGCTATTGATATTAATACGCTTGATATATATTTATGGTTATCCGCGCAGGTTGTTCAGCGGTTGTTTTACAATCTATAAAAGTTAGACTAAACTCAGCCCAAAAATCGTTTGTACAGTTTTTTACTTGGAAACACATTGAGCACTTTGATTCAAATTTTCACAGTGCTCATCAACTTATAGATCCAATTTCAACAGTAATGATATATCTCTTTTATAGCTCATCTTGCGAACAAACCAATCGATTCAGCTCGATGAGTCGGTTCAGAAAATACTCGTTTTACCCACATCCCTGAAATTTTTTTCGATTTTTTGAGGTCCAATGGTCCCCCTTTGGGAACCCAAGAATTTTTTTTCTTCGGAATATTGGGTACCATTCGGCTCGCCTTTATAAGAGAAATCTACTGGCGTGTAGCTTATTGAAATCTTCGCCACGGTTAGAAAGTTATGAGGGCCCAAGTAACCCTGATGTAGAAAAAAGAACAGCTTAGAGCGTTGGGTTGGGGTGGCGCAGCCCCCGACTTAGGCTGTATGTCTCTTAGAAGGACCTTCGCTTTTAGGCTAAGACTACGGTTAAGGCTTAGTATATCAATAACGGCTGGGTCTGCGTTTTATTTTCGGCCAGCAGGATCACCTGGGCTGCTATACTTTCTAATTGTGGCGTTGATTTCAATAAACTACACACCAGTAGATTTCTCTCATCAAGCAGAGTCGAATGATACCCAATATAACCATATTCCGAAGAAACGAAATTTGAAGTTCACAAGGGACAATTGGGACCTCAATAAATCGAAAAACATTTTCAGGGATGTGGGTAAAATGAGCATTTTCTGAACCGCATCAAGCTGATTTGATTGATACCAAAATCAGCTCTGTATTTTCGAAATTGACCAAATTCGGGCTGGGGGCATAATGGAAAAGAACCCACGATTTATAACATAGAAAGCTACAGATTAGGTTTTATAAAATATATGGTCCATTTTTAAATGGACTGGTGCTTCTCCATGAAAAGAAAAAGGCGACAGGCTACAATAAACAAGGCAAAGCCAGCAATTCAGTGATGGAGCAAGAACCAGGCACCCGCTTTCTTACAGGGTGAAACCGCAATTCTAAGGCCGCAAGCTGCTCTAGTTAAGAGAAGTCAGCGATAAATATTTTTGCCGCGGCAATGTGAAATATCTAATAAAGCAAATGAGACGGTTTAACTTCAGACTGACGACCTCACCGAAATCGCGCAATCGGTTCATCATACAAACATTTGTACTGGTTAAACTCAACATTGTAAAATATAGAACACACCGCAAAATGGGCGCTAAAATTGGCGACCCTGATCTCGAAGAGATCTCTTTTAGGGGTTAGAGATGATTGGGGGTCCAGAGACGATGGCGGCTATACTGAAAAGATGGTGAGCCCCTTCTCTGATTTACCCCTCAGCCCAATCAAGGCCGCAAAATGTGTCCTAACCTGTAGATAGCCAACGGTCACACGCCCGCGAAACATCTAGTTTTCCCGGATACATTTACGTTATACCTATAGCGGATGCAGACTGGATAGATAACAGAAACTACTTTTTGATATATAATTTCCAAAAAACGTTACCTGCAAAATACAAAATAGCGGAAAATAAGGCACGACAATGATAAGAAACGTTGCAATAATCGATGCAAATTGCGACACAAGAAACGCCGGTCGACGACCGTAGCGATCGCCAATATATCCTCCCATTTGTGCCCCGATGAATACTCCGAACATAAATAACGACGACGCCGCTTGTCGTTTCCATGCACCTTGCTCACAAACAAGATTGAATTTAGTCGAAACCGTTGTCAAATATTGAGACTTATCATAAATATACGAACTATTACATTGAATACTTATATTAGCTGGGCATGTGATGTTCGTCGAAAATTGATACTCGGATCGCGAATGGGCTCTCCCGACTGTTCTAAAACGTTGATTGTCGCCGATATACTCCATTATGCCGCTACTGCCACTAATATATTCGTGAACTTCATTCGGACAGTATCCACAATGCATCGGAACACCACGTTGAATTACGTGGGGACCGTAGAAATTTCGCATTCGATCGTGAACAATCGAATTGTCATATTCAGGCATTGTATCGTTATCTATTCCGTCAAGAAAACATCGGCCACTCGGTACGGCAGCCGTGAAAGTAAATGCAAGCATCATTGTTCCGACAAAGAAAAAATTGGTACATAGAAGGAGGTAGACGGCGGCTTGATATCGACCCCAATTACCAATATATCGTGCAACGAGCTCCATTATTATAACTATATACTTACTGAATTAGAATTAATTTTTTTGTAGATATATCGACGTCTGCTATATGTGCAAACTTGATTTATTTAGCATTTTATTACGAATTGTCACACGGAAATTTCTAGATTTTGATAAAACATTACGTATTTTTGTTCATGTTATTTTGCTTTACTAAAATTTAAATACAAGTTACAAAATCAATAACAATGGATGGCTACTTTCTATGCTATTTATATTGTTAATAAGCGGGAATCTCTATAGATCTAATAGAGATCTAATGCTATCAAGATCCTTTGCCTATACCGTCATAATATATATTCAGGTTGATACATTGGAAATCGTGTATTGATGTTGTGATAAATTGTAGGTAGTATAATATTGCTGTATTCCGTAAATTTTTCCCAGTAATTGCGTTTAATGTGCTGCACCCCTGAAAGTATACAGAATAATTTGAGCCTGTTTATCTTGGTTAACCCTTTCGCGCATAGTGTTACACATATGATACAGCGTACATCGTAATATTGCACACTTGTCATGTTTGTCGTGCGGCGTGCGTTTGCATCTGAGTTGTTATTCGATCGGTTTGCGACGTTTCTTAAGGAATCGAGCGACAGCTAACAGCTAGCCTAGTGCTTGTACGAGGCTCTCAACCAAACGTTCCAGGTTCAATCTACCTGTGTGGCAAAAGTTTCCTCGACATTGCATGGAATACAGATTAATTCATGCGACAAAGGGTTAACAAGTAAGGTAAGTATTGAAAAATTTAGTGTTTCAGATCTAAATGTGCCTAACTTACGTTGTTATCGTCTATAACTTAGTATGTAACAAGCAAACCATTGTTACTCAATTTGTCACAAGTTTCGATTGCTTGAATTTCCTCCACCGTTGCCATTACAGCATCAGGTTCCACGAGACATCAATACACCCAAATTAATTTCCAACCATCGTTGTGGCTTTAGCGGACTAAATTCTAGAAAAATAAACAGTTTTTGTACCCAATCTCCAGCTTTATAGAAAACAAGCATAACCCATTATGCTATTTTACCGCAAAGGTATAGCCACCTAGTTTTCCAATTTACTACTTTTGACTATGACCAAGCTGGAGTTTACAACAACGACTGCGCAAACGAATTTTTGCTCGTTTCTGCATTTTAATCTTACTTCGACTAGTATAAAACAGTTCATCACATAACTAGGTATGAATACATTGATATCTGGTAAGTTCAACAATTGTTACGGTATTTGGGACTATGCCGACCTAGGCGCTTAGTATTTTAGCCAAAAATGTAGGTAAACGTTGCTGCAATTGTTCAGGTATATTTATTAGGGTACTGATCGACTGATGGTGGTTTAATTTTCAGAGCGCACTTACCACTAATCCTTATGTAGCAAGTTTATAATAAAGATATTTTTTCGTAAAATATATAGTCGTGGTAAAACATAAATTCCCACCTACCGTTGGGTCCCTAGTGCCCTAATTTCCAGAAAATAGGCAATTTTTCTACCATATCATTCCACAGCTTTATAGAAAAGAAGTATAACATATATATATACTATTTTATAGCGACGATTCAGCATCTTAGCTTTGCCTTTTATTACTTTTGGATATCCAGACTAATGTAGCGAAACCGACGGTCCAAACGAATTTCCATCGTTAATATATGAATTATATCTACAGGCGCTTAATACAGGATTTAATTACTACGAATCAGACTTAATAGTTTATTTTTGCTTCGGTTTTTTACTAATATAATAATGTCCAAATTTTAGCTGCAGCTGCGAATTAGGCGAGCGATGCCCCTAGTATGTAAAATGTCATACATAGTGTGACTCGAGTTTTTACTGGTTGGCAATCAGGTACTGCCAACTTAATTCTGGCTTTGCCTCTTGAGAGAACGGGTATCCCATCAACACAGTAAAATAGCAAGGCATATAAACTTTCTACAATGATGTCTGACCCAAACTTTCACCGCATCAGTGTTTATGCGTAGTACGTTGGCAACCATGTACCGACGATTTGATCCTATATAAGCTTGCTGCGAGAAAGGGGAATTCTTCAACACATAGCTATAGAGTAGTATTGTTAACTCAGCAGATATGGTGGAGTTTTTAGTCACTATATGATGGTGACAAATACCCTACAGTAAGCTATGTACAGTAGTTGCTTGGTTAAGTTGTAACTAATGTTAAGCTGGTTTGAATACACAGATTAGCGTGTTTCCGGTGGTTCACGCTTGTGTACTCTATTTTCATTCAGCGTTGCGTTCACCATCAAAGTTACGTTTACAGTTCCTTTCGACAGAGTAGTTCTCCCATTTCTTGGTTGAACGGTTTCACATGTTTATATTCTAATAGTTTGGCTGCCGACAAAGTTTTAGAATTTATGATTAACGAGAGTGCGCCTCTGGAGTCTGTGACCGAGGGTGCTCGCCAACGGGTTTTTAATGGCGAGCAGGTTGACGGATCATAGGGTCATGCAGCCTTACTTAGTCGCCTAATCATTTGCTCGGACTATCTCGGTTGGGCTTTGACACGAGACAATACTCATCGAATCCCGAGCTTGCTCCATGTCATCTTTCTTGGGCGCGATCGTATCAAACACAAACGGAGGCGTTTGTCGTCCAGCGGCAGTCGAAGCGCTCGGCGTGAACGTACCGTCCGTATATCCAGTTCCCTCTCGGGATCATCACGGTCCTGGCGGTCGTCATTGGGGAGTACGCCGGTTACGTTAATACGTAGTTCCACTCACACATCTACTTGCACTGGGAATCGTATTAAATATGAATCTAACGAAAAAGCTTTGAATTATATCAACAGGTATATTGGTTTCGCTCAGAAGTGTTCTCGTAAAAAGAAGATTGTACACGAGTTGGCCATGGCTATTACTCAACCCATAAGCGTTAAAAAACCGTGTTGGTGGCATAGGTACACAGATGGGTGATAGTTTCTCAGATGGAACTTAGCAGTATGTTAGCTTCTCTGGTTAACGGGAAAAGGCGTCGTCTTAATCAGGCAGTCAAGCAAATGAGAGCCCGGTCCGCGTCACGGGCGATTTACACCAGAAAGTCCTTTCGACGAGGGAAGTTGCCACTGCGTCGGACCCAGGGAGTTTCTCTATGCACAGCGGGGTCCTTCCGTCTCTGCCGAACAATTTTGTTACTTGTGTCGTCAGCCGGGGCACTACGCGAACCAGTGTCACAACCGACCGGCGTGTTCCTATCGCATCCATCGTGAAGTTCCAATCGTCAAAAAGCCGATTCCAGGCCACTGAAAGTATTTGGGGTTTTCTTGGCAGGGAAAATTTTATGTGTATAATTCGTTGCCCTTCGGACTCTCCCCCGGGTCCGTTTATTTTACCAAATTGTTGCGTATAGTCGTTCGGAAGTGGAGAAGTCAAGGCATTCGTACCGCTTTATACATTGATGATGGTTTAGTTTTGCGCAACAATTTGGCCCTTTTTGCACAGTATATTAAGATCGTTCAAGGGGATTTGCATTCCGTTGGTTTCTTTCATATTACTACAAATCAGAGTTTGCTCAAACTCATTTTATATTGCTGGTAGGAACATTGGAAGCTAGTTTCGCATCACCCTGACACTGACCAAATGTTACATGATGAAAAGGCTACCCATTGAGATATCAGCTTTTATTTAAAATCGTTCTATTACAAATGTTTTATTGAGCTATATTGTGTCTCAGCTCGTGATTTTGTTTACCAGAAAAAATAAGTGTTGGTACCAAAATGAACCAGGACTTTATGAAAAAGTGGAATTATCATACATCTACCAAACTGCCAACTTTGTTCTTTGCAAAAATATGGTATTGAAAATCGTTAACTTCATTTAAAAAGCTGGAAAAGAGTATTTCCAAAGTCATTATTTAAGCAAAATTTGTCATTTTTGCTAAGAAAAATTTTTGCTTATCAATTAAAAAGATTTATTGCGCAAATGGATATGAGGCTTTATTCGTTTCTCACTTCGGTTGCCACAATAAATTTGCTTTAAACATGAAATTTCAAACTGTTATGAAATTTTAACAGTGAACAGATGTTTTGTACTGAGCAGATATGGATCGCTTTTGTCACTATTCCACTGTAAATGTATGAAATAATTTGTAATTTTTGCTAACAAAAATTTTTGCTTATCAATTAAAAAGATTTATTGCGCAAATGGATATGAGGCTTTATTCGTTTCTGACATCGGTTGCCACAATAAATTTGCTTTAAACATGAAATTTCAAACTGTTATGAAATTTTAACAGTGAACAGGTGTTTTGTACTGAGCAGATATGGATCGCTTTTGTCACTATTCTACTGTAAATGGATGAAATAAACATTTTTTGGGCCCCTTAAACCCCGTTGTGCCACTGTCATTGATACTGGACCGTCCTCATGTTGAAATCTCGGCTATGTCCCCGCCGAAGCAGTATATGCTATGTTGTACTAAGTATTGTATCAGTTTTCTTAGCTTTTAAATTTTAAATTATGCGAGAAAATTTTAGTTAAGAAGTTCCTTCAAGAAGTGTTAAATAGGAGTAAGATTTCACTTCAGTGCTTCAATATGTGGCGCAAGAAAATGATGTACGCTGAACAATATTGTGACACAAAACGGATTGTATTAAGTGCGGGTTTAATTGGATTCACTTTTTCGCATGTATTCTGCAACATACATCACTATTGTGCAATGTTGTTTCCACGAAAAAATATTTTAATGCTGAGTATTTAAAATATCTGATAAAGGCTTAACCAAGAGTACATAACGAAAGGGTATTACATTTTCCGTAGTGCAATATAAACCCGCGTTGGGCGACACTTTGGTTTTTTAGTATCGCCCTCCTCACTTTGAGAGGACATCATGTACATTCGTATGCCCAGATTTGTGGGAATGTCAGCTAAACAATTATCGTCTTCAACCGACCCCTGAAAAACACTTGAAGTCTGACATACCACTCACAAATCTGATAGAACAACCTACCACTCTCCGCAAAACTATGGGTCTATTCATAATGATACCTGCAGGAATGACGAAGGTTAGCTCCAAAACACCCGTGTCATCCATCATGCGTGTACGATAGAGTGCTGTAAAGTGTCACTCTTATGCACTGTTGCTCTTATCTAATATGTTTACATGCTCAAACGGGGTAGCGGGCTACCCCTCTGATGTCCAACTTCCCCGTCTTTAGGACGACCAGCTACTCCAAAACATGTTGTCGACCACCCCTGGGACAACAGTAACACACTCTTCAAAATAACCATATAGACCCGTCGGGCATGACCCAATCCATTTCGGTCTTACCCAGCCAAATCCCTGGTTCTAGGGAGTTACGTCTTACTTTGGGGGGGGGCACCGATTGTTTTAAGTAAAAAATTGTTCTGAACAACCCTCAGTATTGAGGAGGTTCGTTACAAAATACGTTTTTTCTTCGATCCCCTGGTTTTGAGCGGGTTCGTTATATTCCACAAATGTGAAGGAATAACTCCTCAGAATCAAGCTTCGGAAGAGTGCCACACTTTCAGTCACTTTAGTTGGAGTAAAACGACTGTTTTCGACTAAATCTGACAAATAAGAAGAAATGACAAAAACATCAATTCTATGTTGTATATATAAATATTTCTATATCGCATGCTGTCAAAATTATCGGAGACTGTCTAAAATATGAAAAATTTGAGAACCCAAACAAAAAAAGATATATTTAAATGTAAAAGGATTAGTCTGTCTGACAAAAAGTTAAAACCCTGATAAACCTTTAACTTTTTTGCCATTTTTATACGATGACATCATAGTGATGAGTTAATGTCGACGTGTTTTTTAAACATTACAATTGAAACATTTGGTTCATCCACAACTGTCCTTGGTCTTACCGTAAGGCAGAGTTGAAAGACAGTAGGTTATACCCAGTTCCGAATTTCAGGAATTGCATAATCTACTTTCAGCTATACATTGCGAATTGATCTGTAAACAACTAATTCAATGTTTCCGCTGGTAAACTGAGTTAATATCGATGATCAGACTTAGAAATGTCTCTATGGCAGCTGAGTATATTTAGTTAAGTATTAGATTAGGGTGTTTTTTGGGCCGCAAGTGAAATGCACTAGGACGTGCCCGTAAAGACGATGGAGATAAATCCGCCACCATGAAATTTTTGTGAATGGTTTGTCAATGTACCACCTGTCGTGCAAATGCATGGTACACCGTTCTCGATTTGCTAAGCTTAGACCTTAGCCTAAGTCGAAGCGAAATTCTCTATATGAGACATATACTAAGTCTATGCCTTAGTCGGGAAGCTGCCGCCCAGAACCCTCTAAGATGTATTTTTTTATAACGATACCGATTTTTATATAACGTCCTTCACTAAAAATGACATGGGCTTTTAATATGTAAACGTCTCCCTGTTTAAAATGCTTACGCGTCCTGTTCCGTAAACGAATTCCATGGATTCAAAAGTTCTTGGAAATACAGTTGCACTTCTTTTACGTTAATGCCGTCGAGCTTCCGCTCGTTCCACGTATTACCATCGATTAAGACTTCACACTCCCACATCCCCGTCACCGCCCAACATATCCGGCCCGGGCATTGGAGCATCCGTCGGGCTTACACGCCCCAAGTCTAGTTCTCCATTAAACTTAAGTTACTATGCCGCTGTATTATTTCCGAACCACGTGCCAGTTATGATTACGACGGCAGCAGACATATTAATCCTTTACAACCTAAATTATTACGCTTTTCTCGTACTGATAATCAACAATAGGACATTGCAAGGTATTGCCGCAGCACTAGTTATTGCAAACACGTTATCTGGATTTTTTGATATAATTCGAAGCTACTGTTCGCCCCTTTAACGTTCTTTGCAAAGCGTGCCACCGATAGCTCGTGTACAATTCTGCAGTGCACGCCAATTTTAGTTGGCAAAATGTTTCGAAACACATTTTGGTGTTGATAAGCAACTGCAGGCGTTACAGGGTTAAGGTAAGAAAAACTAAAAAACTCTGATTTTTAAAAAGTAGAAATGCAGCGAAATCATCCAAATCCCCATGCTGCACCTTTGACTCTAGTGTCGATGCCTGACTGGCTATAAGTTTTCAGAGAGCAGACAATGACCCTGACATTGTGATCGGGAGCATGGCAATCATAGAAAATGCTAAACAAATTTTTTGCATTATTTTCGACATTTACAAGTCGTTCCTAGGCGTTATTTTCGCATAATAGTAATAATGTATTTGTATAACAATGTGCGGTAAAACATGAACAGATAAACGGGCACCATTCCATATCTATTAAATTAAAGTGCTAATGATTATTAATTAACTCATAAAACACCTGAGAGCTTAAATAAAGTGTTCGGCAAAACCGCTGCTTTTTCCATCTCGTGCAAAATGTTTTTTAGAAGAAAAAACTGTTTTTGCAATGATTTGGGTATTAAATTTTATATATTGGTTCCTTTAAACAACTCAGAAGCCCTGTATTTAAATTACACAAATATCCGCGCTAGCTGCAATCTGTTTTAAGCATTCGTTATTTGACTATTGCCTGAAATTATGTGTTGGCGTGCCGTGTGTCAGTTGTCCCAAAAAATGTAACGAAAATTCTCGCACAGCATTTTGAAAACAATCTTTATTATTAAAAAATTGTGATGCAATTTAAGAAAACGATTATAATCTGTCTATTATCGAGAACCGTCGTTACAGAGAAAAAAGGGGAGGTTTGGGATGTTCGTGGCTGTATTCCCCTGGTTTATTTCATGCCCATTCTCCGATTTAACACGTTTATCATTGCAAGTGCTATTAGTGTATAATCAAGTGTAAAATTCTTCCCCCTCACCCAACTTAGCTACTTTAGCTTACAGCCAAGACGATGAAATTGTCAAACCAAGCGCTTTTTAAATGTCTATTTTCGCTGTGAAATTAAAAACGTTCCAAAAACTGTGGCAGTTTACGAATAGTAGAAACTCTGATTTATTATTCTGCAAAGGCTTCAATTTTAGACTATATGGACAAATCTGACAGATAATCACATCTCAGTTACACCTTTTATCGTTGTTTTAAGCAGCACAAAGTGTTGAAAAGATGAATTTAAAATTAAAAAATTTAAAATTCAAAAAAGTGTCGCGGATTCGGCAAAGATAAATTTTATTAATAGATTGAATGTAGGAAACATAGATATCGTAGTAGTCCAAGGGTCGTGGCGTAGAGCCGCAGAAGGTCCCGACAAGGGCAAGGGTGAAAGCCAGGGTGTCAGCGAAATATATTCTCTAGCCTCCTCAATTTTACCTCCTAATTTTATAAAATGTTCGCTTGAAATTTTTGTGTTTTTGCTTGCAAATGTTAAAATTCACCGGCTGTGAGTACGGTGTCCAGTAGTATAACTCGCTTGGTCGGACCCATAGTGCGTAACCCCAGCTTCCCTTGTCGAGAACTATGAAGAAGGAAAAATCTGTGAATAGTATGCGACGATTTAAACTGTACGATTACGAGATTGTAAACATTCCGTATTATTGAAGCACCAAACGCATCAAGTGACCTGGTTTCGCGGCTTGGTATTTTTCAACTATTATACATCCCTTACAATAATCATCGTATTCAAAGCACATTGCATTGTTGTAATCGTTGTGTTCAGACTTATTTATGATGAGAAAAATGAAAAGTTACGCATTTGATTACAGAAATTTGTTAAAAATATTTAAGAGCATAACAATTATACCGCGGAACATCTATCATATTTGGATCCATATAAGAATATACATATATTAGAGACAAACGCTGTTGGATTGTTATCAATAAAAAACTGAGACTGTACGAATAGCCGAACCTGGTGGTGTGGAAACATTACGGGCTGAAACAGTGGCTTCTTCAGGAATTTATTTATAGTCATCAGTCGTATTTTCGTATTTGTTAGCTCGAAGGCACGGTTCGATTTTGATGGGCAACACAAAAATTTTGGTTGATAATTATTGACTTTAGCTGGAATCGTATTTCTACCATCACAGCTTTACACACGTTAAGATGTTGAAAGAGTCAAGTCAAGTCAATTCAGGTCAATTTACTACTAAAACAATTATATAAGACGATCATGAATATATATATAAGCATAATAATTTACACAATAAACTAGTACATATATTAGCTAAAAGAATGGGGGAGGTACCTACCACCACTTACATCTGTTATAAGTTGCGACCATATTTTGATGGTTTGCTAAGGTCTACCTACATTAGTAGTTTTTTGAAAATTTTAACGTTTGCGGCTGCAACGAACAGCTATCCCTCCTATGTGTCAGGCAGATTATTCCACTCGCTAATGGTACGAATAGGGAATGCGTGGCTTAAAACATTGGTTTTTATTTTTGGCTTGCGAAGTCTTAGAGAATGTCAACGTGATTGCATTAAATCAATTAATTGGAAGTATTTAAAATGAAATTGGTATTGGTAATGAAATTGGTATTGGTTTTCACTGAGCAGTTTGAAGATTGTGCAGAGATCAAAACGCAACCTTCGTAGTTCGAGTGAATCAAGGTTGAGGAAATCTAACCGTGTTTTGTAGGGCGCGGGAATCTTTTTGGCACGGCTATGAACGCGCCTAGTATAATACCGTTGAACGCGTTCAACTATATCTATGTTTCCATGGAATACTGGAGACCATATTGGCCTGGAATATTCCAATACTGGGCGCACATATTTAACATAAGCATGTAGTAAAACATCAATGTTACAAGTTACCAAACAGCGAAATAACAGATATGCGATAAGCCTTTGATGTGATGTTTCTACAATGTGTGTTAAATTTTAGGTCGCTTGTGATTGTGACTTCAAGATTTTTAATGCATGTTATTTCCAGTACTACGTTTTCTAAAAATGAATAACGGAAATGCGGATTTTTGGGACCAAGATGCAGTACTTGGCATTTTGTTGGGGAGATCGAAAGCTGCCACTTAGTGGCCCATTCTTCAAAGCAATTCAGTGTGCGCTGCATTTGTAATTTTATGTTAACGCTGTTTTCGGGTAGCATAGCAGCGTATAGTTTTACATCATCTGCAAAAACTTTAATATTAATATTGGGATAGATGCTAACTGCGTCGATAAGATCATTAATATACAGCAGAAATAGTCTAGGGCCCAGAACGCTTTTTTGAGGTACGCCTGAAGGGACCATTTTTTCAGTGGAAAAAGTATTGTTCATTTTTACGCGAAATTTTTTATTTGTTAGAAAGTTGTGTAACCATGACAAACAGCAACCAGAAATTCCTAGGCAGGACAGCTTTTTAACCAGTTTCGTGTGTGAAATCGTCTCAAAAGCTTTAGCAACATCAATATAAACAACATCTACAGACGACCCTGTATCGAGGCGGCAGCCCAGTCATATATACTTTCGATTAGTTGGGTCGTGTGAATCATTTAGGTACAAAGCCATGTTGATACGTTGATAGGAGATTCGAGCGACGAACAAAATTAATAAGACGCTTTTTCAGTATTCGTTCCGTGATCTTGCAACAATTAGAAACCAAAGAGATTGGGCGATAGTTTAATGGCTCAGTTGGCTCGCCTTTTTTAAATAATCCAATTACATAAGCACACCGCCACATGTCTGGTAATATACCATTTACAAAGCCTTGTTCAAAGATATGTGATAGTGGGATGCT
This sequence comes from Trileptium ribeirensis, assembly GCA_030248225.1. Taxonomy (NCBI): domain Eukaryota; kingdom Metazoa; phylum Nematoda; class Enoplea; order Enoplida; family Thoracostomopsidae; genus Trileptium; species Trileptium ribeirensis. The sequence continues at coordinate 132,119 of JASANE010011314.1, forward strand.
TATGGCGTCCCACGTTCGCGAATAAACTATTGCGTGAATTGGTCTGTAGAGTGGCTGTGTTTGGGTTTTATCTCTGAGAGCGTTATATAAACTTCGTGCGGCGTGAATGATACCCATGAAAGTTTTTGAAGGTTTTCACTTTCAAAGACGAGAATATTGCCATCAGATTCAGTGCAAATACTTGCAAAGGTATTTGCTAATATTTCGCACTTCGCGGTCTCGTCTGTGGCAAGACTCCCGTCTGCCCATTTTAAGGCGCTAATTACATCACTGGTACCGCATCGATGCATAACATAACTATTCAGTGCTTGAGGATTATGTAAGCATAGTATACGTCTCTCTCTATTCTCTACGAATTTTGCTATGGCTTTTTGTATTGTTTGGCAATTGCTTTGTATGCAGAAAAATTGTTTGTTTGTTTGCCCAGTTTTCAGAGCTGGGCCTTTTTCCATAGAAGTATTTTGATGTGTAGGGGGTAATATTTCCTTGGCGTTCTGATACTTGTCTGTTTTTCTGCACAAATAAATCACATACATACAACATGATATTGTAAAATCATAGCCACTTATCATTCACAGTAAGTACAGAATATAGGAGATCATTCTTTTCGTTTCTTATCTTTTCGAAGTCAACGTTTTTAAAATCGAAATTTATTGTGCCCGTTACGGGCTTACTTCGTTTACTACGAGTTAAGAGGAAATCAACTGAAAAGTGATCAGAATTAATGCATGCAAGTTGGAGTGGAGCGTTAGTCAATATCAGATCAAGGATTTTGCTTTCCCCAGTTGGGAATGATACTAGCTGTATAAGACTCGATTCATTTATTGTTTCAATGAATACTTTGGAACTTGGTGTTAATACACTTTGATTTTTATTCCAGTCCAATTCTGTAAAATCGAAATCACCTAGTATGACCAGTGGCCGTGATACTTTACAGATATATGATATATAATCGCATAACGCAGTCGTTTGATCAGTAGAATTATGCGGCGGCATACAAATGCAAACAATTCGTGTTTTAATTTTAAAGAAAACAACCATCGTAACTGCTTCGACAGTGTGAAATATAGCTGGGATATTTGTCACTATTGCATAATCAAGATCTTTTGAAATGAAAGTTGCTACGCCACCTCCACGTGAACTTCGATCATTTCTGTAGACTGAATACGATGTACCGGTCAACAAGTTATTAGATATATCATTATGCAGGCAAGTTTCTGTAACTGAGATAATTTGATGGGATCTCGATTCTAGTAAAATATGTAATTAATTAAGCTTGTTGCAAATACTGCCAGCATTAAAATATTTACATTTGATAAAATGTGAAAGCAAAGGTGGTACAACAACCCTTTAACAATTTACCTGAACCGAGATCCTACCATCGGTTTCAACAAACGCATAATTCGGATCTGTGTGTTTACCTCCAATGAGGGGACGGTCCCTATTGCGAGTACAGTTTTTGAAGGCAACAAGTTTTTCATTCACAACGACATATAATGGGTTGTGATTGTAACGTCGTCCTCCTGAAGAAAGTTTAGCTCATGAGCCTCTTTCCGAATGGCAGCTTGCTGCTTCAGCTTGCAATCAGACATCGATCAACGAATAAGATATGTGCCATTTCTGGGTAGTTCTTCAGTTTGCAGGCGTTTTGCAATAGTGACCGAGCGACACCCGACGATGACAGACGGACCTTGAGAAGACGTGTGCGCAAGAGCGTTATTTTGCCGCGATTAGCATGTCCATAGATTCCCATTCGATACACCTCCTGTATTTCGGTCGATGGGTCGAGCATCTTTCATATTTCACTTGCGTCCTGTAAATCTTTTCCGTTATCTGGCAAACCTTTGATGATGATCCATCCATCCATCAATAAGCTATTCACCCCAATGTGTGGGGAACGCTGAGTCTCCTTTGTAGGACTTGGGTTTGGACGCTCAATTTGCTCCGATGCACGCTCATGACTTCTGGTGTCGACTGAGATTTGTTTTCGCCACGACCTTCCCGCAGTTGCGGCATTCCGTCTGTCCAGGCCGGTAGGTATGTCGAATCTGCGGGGTTACCGTCGCGATTTCGTTTCCATTCGTCACTCGGACCTCTCCCAGAGCAACTCCGTGCTTCGTTGCACATGCTCTCACATGCCGCGCCATGTTCGTCCTAGATCTTTCCTCCCTGCAAATGAAGCACTTTCCCGAAGCAGTTCCTTTGCATACTTTCTCGTGGTTCCTCCTCGCTGCCTCGTACTCCATCACCGTCACTTTACAGGTGCGACACTTGAAGCACCTGTTATTTTCTGCCCGGTGGGTTCTCTGTTGGTGTTGTTTCAGCCCGGCTCTCGTTTTGAAGCTCCTTCCGCAGCCGTCAAAATCACAAACGGTGCTTAGGTAGTCGGCCTGGTCAAATTAGCGTGTTCTCGGTTTCGGGTCACCGCTTTCTTTTCTCCACGTTCGCATCTGTCCTTCCTACCCGTCGATTGATTTGATCCTTTTCGTTATTGTCTTCTTCCACTCCGTTCTGTTGACCGCTAGCTTTTCGACATGTCGGGGTCCACGTTGCACTCTCGTAGCAGCTTCCTCCAATAGTGTATCGTCGTCTGGCTCCCATCTCTGTTGCCCGACCCGAACCACCCTAGCGTAATAGCTTTGTTCGTCCGATTATTTGGCATCCTGAGCACGTAGTCCATCCGTTCCAGACACCGCTTTTCCACCTTTTGTCGTATGCTGTTGGCTCCCAGTTCCGCCCGTATCCCGAACATGTCAACAGCCGCTGCTTCCATCTGGATCAGAGCTGTACCTTTCTTCTTGTACATCCACACGTATCGGTATGCCTTTTGCATAAACTGTTGGAGCCTCTTCGGATCTCCCACTCGCCAGGGTCTCACCGCGCAGTCAAACAGCAGGCAGTATTCCAAGCATGCTTCTATGATCCTTGCCTGGGTCTTCTTCGACAGCTTTGTCTTCATCAGCCTTTTTCACTGCAAACCAGGCTCTCCACGCTCTCGCCAGCCTGTTGTTGCGATCTTCTTTTCTTCCGATCCAGCATCCCAGCATCTTGATCCCCATGTCTTCCTCCTTAGCGAATGTCAACTTTTACTCCTTCCAATCGTGGCACCTTTCTTCGAATCTCCCCATTGCCGTCTTGATGATCTCCTTTCCTTCGGGCATTTCATTTCTCCGATGACACAACACTTTGATAATAATACAGCGACGTCGCTTCGCCTCGTCAAAATTACTGTTCGATGGTCCGGTCAATACGCGAGTGGATGTGGAAGAGTTTTGCGCGACGACTTGAGCCCTGGTGCCTGGCATGGTACTAGTATCGCAATCGGTATTGTTGGGCGCCTCTGCTCCGGTTGTTAGTGGGCTTAGATTTAAGTGTTTAAGTATATTCATAGAAGCCGATGTTTCAGCAGTGGCTGCGGTAAGTTTGTCGATAGCTTTAGACAACGAAGAAATTTGCGATTCGATATTAGTAAGTCGATTATCTTCGTCGGATGTAGAGTCACGACTGGAAGTAGAACGTGACTGTCGATGTTTGCGGGCGAATGTTTGACAAACTGAGAATACAATCAATACATGGGCAATTTCATACAGTTTGGTGTCGATTTTATTGATGCTGATGCAGGTAAAGAGGATCCAGTATCCGCAAAGATAGCACTCGAAGCAGTCGTTCCCGCCTTCTTTTTTACATTCCGCGCACAGTTCGCAGTCGGTCGAAATTTCAGACGACTGAATCGAACAGCGAGGTTGGCGCTCAGACAGCTGGTTAGTGCTGTTGGCTTGACGTGATGATTTTTGGCTATTGCTTTGCGATGAGACTTTTTAGTGACAGGCGCACGCGATATGATTGTCGACATTTTTACTGACAAAGATATCAGGCGTTGTAATACAGGACAGGAGTATCCATACAGAGCAGTTGAAGTCCGGAGACAATGAATATATAATAGATTATTTATGTAGTGTACGCACTCTTCTTTGATCTTCTTTCTGGAACTGAATGCAATTGGGTTAAAAACCCAATTGCATTCAGTTCCAGAAAAAGAGATACGTTTCTAATACTCTCCTTTTAAAGTGTGAAAAATACATTTACACAGATGCATAGATAATAAGAATTTATTGTAAAATTAATATCGTGAAAATCGATTCGCCATTTCTGTTAATTTATTTTTCCTGAGTTTTCCAATATATTATTTGTGTATGTTATTATATGTATGAAATACCGTGAAGAAGTGTTTCACAATTGGCTAATACGGCTTCAAGAGCTATTTTTCAGGCAAAATTATATAAAATTTAGAACTAATATTTTGCAGTTTTAAAATACTTCTTAGATTGAATTTCCCTTTAATCCTAACTTTCAAGTATTCAATGGAGAGTTTATAAAAATGACTTTGCCATGGTTTGGTGTTGCAATACCACATTTAAGCAAAAAATAATTTAAAAAGACAAAGTTTAAGATAAAATGAGTTTAATTGAGAAGATGTTATTGTCCAACCATTCAGCTGTTGGAAAGAATTAGCTTTACGTTTTCTGCATGCCATCGTTGGTTGCAGTAAATCGTACCTGTATTACCACCAGTAAATATATTTCATATGTCTCATTTTCTTGTCATAGTTCGCGCTTGAAAAGTGCAAAATTGATTGTACATACCACTTTATTGTGTATATATTAATGCTGTACCGATCAGTTAAATTACCAATCATGCCGATTAATTGCTACAAGCACTTGACTTGGTGTGGACTAATCGACTTGCTGATTATTCTCTTAATAAAACTAATTAATAATAAATAAATTGTTTGCATTAATGTTGTACCGATCAGTTAAATTACCAATTATGCCGATTAATTGCTACAAGCACTTGACTTGGTGTCGACTGATCGACTTGCTGATTATTCTCTTAATAAAACTAATTAATAATAAATCAATTGTTTGCATTAATGTTGTACCGATCAGTTAAATTACCAATTATGCCGATTAATTGCTACAAGCACTTGACTTGGTGTCGACTAATCGTCTTGCTGATTATTCTCTTAATAAAACTAATTAATAATAATTGTTTGCATTAATGTTGTACCGATCAGTTAAATTACCAATTATGCCGATTAATTGCTACAGGCACTTGACTTGGTGTCGACTAATCGACATGCTGATTATTCTATTAATAAAACTAATTAATAATAAATCGTTTGCATTAATGTTGTACCGATCAGTTAAATTACCAATTATGCCGATTAATTGCTACAAGCACTTGACTTGGTGTCGACTAATCGACTTGCTGATTATTCTCTTAATAAAACTAATTAATAATATCAATTGTTTGCATTAATGTTGTACCGATCAGTTAAATTACCAATTATGCCGATTAATTGCTACAAGCACTTGACTTGGTGTCGACTGATTGACTTGCTGATTATTCTCTTAATAAAACTAATTAATAATAAATCAATTGTTTGCATTAATGTTGTACCGATCAGTTAAATTACCAATTATGCCGATTAATTGCTACAAGCACTTGACTTTGTGTCCTCTGATCGACTTGCTGATTATTCTCTTAATAAAACTAATTAATAATAAATCAATTGTTTGCATTAATGTTGTACCGATCAGTTAAATTACCAATTATGCCGATTAATTGCTACAAGCACTTGACTTTGTGTCGACTGATCGACTTGCTGATAATTCTCTTAATAAAACTAATTAATAATAAATCAATTGTTTGCATTAATGTTGTACCGATCAGTTAAATTACCAATTATGCCGATTAATTGCTACAAGCACTTGACTTTGTGTCGACTGATTGACTTGCTGATTATTCTCTTAATAAAACTAATTAATAATAAATCAATTGTTTGCATTAATGTTGTACCGATCAGTTAAATTACCAATTATGCCGATTAATTGCTACAAGCACTTGACTTGGTGTCGACTGATCGACTTGCTGATTATTCTCTTAATAAAACTAATTAATAATAAATCAATTGTTTGCATTAATGTTGTACCGATCAGTTAAATTACCAATTATGCCGATTAATTGCTACAAGCACTTGACGTGGTGTCGACTGATCGACTTGCTGATTATTCTCTTAATAAAACTAATTAATAATAAATCAATTGTTTGCATTAATGTTGTACCGATCAGTTAAATTACCAATTATGCCGATTAATTGCTACAAGCACTTGACTTGGTGTCGACTGATTGACTTGCTGATTATTCTCTTAATAAAACTAATTAATAATAAATCAATTGTTTGCATTAATGTTGTACCGATCAGTTAAATTACCAATTATGCCGATTAATTGCTACAAGCACTTGACTTTGTGTCGTCTGATCGACTTGCTGATTATTCTCTTAATAAAACTAATTAATAATAAATCAATTGTTTGCATTAATGTTGTACCGATCAGTTAAATTACCAATTATGCCGATTAATTGCTACAAGCACTTGACGTGGTGTCGACTGATCGACTTGCTGATTATTCTCTTAATAAAACTAATTAATAATAAATCAATTGTTTGCATTAATGTTGTACCGATCAGTTAAATTACCAATTATGCCGATTAATTGCTACAAGCACTTGACTTGGTGTCGACTGATCGACTTGCTGATTGTTCTCTTAATAAAACTAATTAGTAATAAATCAATTGTTTGCATTGCCGAGTATAAGATGAATCGTGACAGATGATATACGATATTATTGCCAAATTGAATTGAAGCGAAAGTAATTATTGCCGCAAGAAGCATGAGACGACGGCTCATCGAAGAGCTTTGAGATTAGTTTTATCTGAACGTGATTATTTAAAGGCTAAACTTCTTTCATCAGTTTCGATTTTTTTATCGTTCAAAGAACTGTAACAATGCACACCGCAATGCTTTCAACTTTATGTTGTACTAAAAATGCTGCAAAATATTGCTTCATGGCAATCTAAATTTATCATTGTATGGGCTATTAATATTAAGATGCCTTTATCCTTTTTGCTATAATATCTACATAGTTTTTTGAATTTCATGAATTTATCTGATTTGCCAACTTTGCGGCTAACGTTGTCAGCAACGTGAGTAGTTAAATAATAGGTATTCACCAAAAGAGCAATTTAAAATTTTAATGTCAAAACATTGCATTGGTACCTGATTGCAACATGCGTATTGCGCCTCGGTTGAATAATATTTCGCTTCCGCTATATTAAGAACTACATCCCGCTAGACACTGAGGCAGTGGTCCAGCGAAGGTCAAGTTGTGCACACGTTTCAATGTAAATCTTAGATGATTGAACTGTCTTAAATTTTTGGACAAAGCCTGCGAGGAAGTCTGCAAAATATTAGAATGTTACACACCCGGCACCAGGACCTTTCACAAAATTAAACGGGTACTTTAGATAATATATTTGGGAAACATTTCAAATAATTTTGGAAATATTTAAAAAATTTCTAACGGCGCAAGTGTCAAATTTTTGGTACCGTAGTCAGAGAATGGTTCGACATAGATTTATCAAATACATGATTAGAAAATAATTTCTAAATTAGTGGTAAAAGCATTTCTATATAACTAATTTTCCAAATATTTAAAACTGCGGTACAGTTAATTTGGTATACATCTCAAAGAAATGTTTTCTCTGATAATATTAGGTACTCAGAGTTACTGTTCGCTATCTCATTTTTTGAGTGTTCTATTCTCTATATCAAAGTACCATAGTAAAAATTGTAGCGAAGAGATTAATAGCTATACATACTCAGCAATAATTACCGTTTTTGTTTTTTTAGCAAAAAAGTGGGGAACATTTTTCGCCACGTTTCTAAGAGTAAATCAAAGACGCTTCAAAACATAAACCGCTTACGGTGAAGTCTGCAATGACAAGTTAAAGTTTCTAACATAACTGCAAAGGTACTATCAACGTGCAGACATATATGTGACCAGTGAATGCACATACCAAGAGAATGTATGAATATTTTTGTAAATTTAGTCACATTTCAGTCACAGTAAGTTTAAATATCAATCTCATTTCACTTGGATTAGCAAGCCGTAGCTGGGGGTCTACAAATCATTTTCGAATTGTGATTTTTCATTATTCTTATTTATCGGAATTATAGTTAATAGATTAAAGTTTTATTTAAAACGTATGGATCAAGTCCAATCGATAAAAGTTGACATGTTTACCTTTGAGATTAGCAAAGAGATTTTTCGATACCCAATAAGATCCGTTTATCGTTATATTATTATAGATAAATAGCAAATTTGACTGAAATTATTCATGAAAACTAAAAATGTTTTCGAATTGTGATTTTTCATTATTCTTATTTATCGGAATTAGTTGATAGATTAAAGTTTTATTTAAAACGGTATGGATCAAGTCCAATCGATAAAAGTTGACATGTTTACCTTTGAGATTAGCAAAGCGATTTTTCGATACCCAATAAGATCCGTTTATCGTTATATTATTATAGATAAATAGCAAATTTGACTAAAATTATTCATGAAAACTAAAAATGTTAACTGACAAAGGTAGTAGTGACATAATAGTAGTGTCCGAGCGATTATTCAGATGATATTCGCCCATCACTGATCGCCCATCGGTATTAGATATGTCGATACCGTTTCTTTATGAATTACATGATCGGTACATCACTAGCCCATACTATAAGTTTAATTTAAATGAATGTAACTGTAAACTTTTAAGCTAGGGACGTTCTGATCCACGGCCTCGAGGTAAGATATGGAGTGCTACGGGGTGTATCGCCGCAATTCAACACAATACTGCGCCAGTAATGTTGCGCTGTGCTTTCAATACGACAAAGAGCAAAATTTGGTTATGACATGATGGTGAAAATTTGAAGCAATGAATTTAAAAGTTTGCTCAAGAATTTTTAATTATATACACTTGAATTAAATGCCATGCAACTGATTTGTTAGTTAATTGTGATGTTTCTTAAAGAATGCAAAACGTTGAATAGCAATGTAGAATGCAACTCTGCTTCTAGTGTGAAGCATTAAGTTATTACAATACAGGGTAAGTAGGTTTTACATATGTACACCCGAGCTCTTTTGTCCAGTCAGTTTATTATCACAATATCACATTATGTACGTGGACACAATTTTCGATTCACTAACATATAGACACTATCTGCCGTTACCATTATGTAATTTAACACTTTTAAAATATATACTTGATTTCTTAGCGTTATTGTTTAAACAATGTAAAACGTTAGCTAGCAGAGTTTACAGTCTGTAACTCTATGCTAGTCAGCGGTGTCCAAGGTGTAGACGGTGGTAACTTCTAGGAGTCGGACCCTCCTTCCTACTAGGTCATATCTGCCCCACCCGCACACAAGGCGCGATAACAATTTTAGAAATACCGAGCAAAATTACAAATATTTTCTGGGAAAATTACTGCAAACTGTGCAGGCAAATGGCGAAAATAATAGGAAAAATTGGGCAGACCGGCGAAACGTTTGGTTACCACCCTGGTTGCCACATAGCTACACACTACTGTCTCCTGGTGGGACCATCTGTCCTCCCTACGCTGGGCACCTATGAACCTAATGTAAATTATTCAGTATTGCAATAACACTGAAGTAAACTTTTGGTGTGTATACTTGGTCTGTTTTGTTAAATGACGAGTTCAACTTAAATACGCCGACACAGTGTAGGATACATTACACGTAAGCGTTATTTGCTGCCATTATTTTACGATTCAGCGTTGCAATTTACCGACCGCATTCGGAAGAAATAGGAACGCGATCATAATCGGACTGTAATTGAACATAATCACTAAAGTTTTGACACTGCTCACACAGCACACAGACAGAATAAATACCTTTCCAGCACATTTGTATTAACAAAGTTCGCAGTACAGCTCTGATTAAATTATCGTGATTTTGCTATCAAGCTGCAAACACCATGCCTCGTGTGGATAAAAGAAACAAACTAACACTTAACGGCCCTTTTAACGCTAATCACGCAACATAACAATTATATGAACACCGAATCCGATACATTTACATCACACATATTCATAGACGGATTATCCCACTCTCCCGCTAAGCCCTTGGGCCTCCCCATGGCAGGTACCCTGACCATATCTACCAGCGCCGATGGCACTGAACCCATAGGCATTCTACGCACCACACCCGCCTAATAGCGGCCGGCTGCCTCTCCCCTCCCGTGAACCCTGTTACATCTTAGGCGCTCGGACCTTGAGCATGTATGATTTTTTATTTATCAAATCTAACACTACTGTTAACAAGATGCTTCGCGGGAGCTCTTTTGTTTAAGTTGTTCAAGAAGCATTTGGTGACGTGTCATATATTTAATAACAATGTTTAGTTTAAACCGGTACTCATGCTTGTATGATGTTAGCGTACAAATTACGTATCAGTAAGGTCGTGAATCAAGTATTAAGCCATTTCAAGAACATTATTGCATATATTTTTCAAATTACAACGGTAAAATTAGTTGTCGTTGATCTCTTTTAACTGGAGAGGATGGCGGCCTGGAATGTGCGGCATTTTTGGTTCTACGTGGCACTGAGCGAGTGCCACTGATTATTGCCCCTGTGGTCCGTGCTACGTTTAATTTACCTTGGCAATTTTTTCTTCTCACCGGTGAAGCACCACATAAAATTGGACATTTGTAAACTTCTATTTCGAAGTTAAATTTTGGTAAATCATGCAAAAATTACTGTTTCGCTAATATTATTGTGTCTAAACGTCATGCGCCCATGTATATATTTGCAGGAACATAAGCTTCTGATAAATGCTAAAACAACTCCGACGTGAGTTGAACCCCTAAACCCTTGATTGATAAATCGGACCGGCGCGCTATACCACTCCGCAACGTTTGTCCTCGGGTCATTGAATGTCCTGCAATTTCGAATTAAAATTTTTGAGATAAAGTAAATGTGAAATTTGAAATAAATTTTCCTAGCCCCTGCTCCTATGTCACCGTAGTTGATTACTTAAAATATTTTAACTTAATAGCCATAGTACTGTCGGGCAATACATGCAAAGAAACATTATGAGAGTTATTGATTATAATTAGCTATGGTAAACCTAACGGTAATCACATATAACATACCTCATTTGCTTCCACAGTATAAAATGTTTCTAACAAAACTGCCAATTTTAACAATTACTGTTCCCATGATAGTTCTATTACAATCAAGTAGCGTTAAAACACCTAACTCTTAAATTTGTATGAAGTAGCGTTTAGCTTCGTATTCAAAAATAATATTCAAACTATTATACGTAATTATTGGAGGTTTTTTGAAATTGATTTATACGAATTATTTTGAGCTGTCATTATCAATTAAACTCACCTCAATAATATATATAGGCAAACACAGCTATGGGACGTGAAAAAAGTGTAATCAATGCCGAGATACGTTTTTGTTTTTGAAAAAAACTCGTATTTGCATTACAGGTAATCATGATATTCCAAGGAAGAAAAACCTTTAGCAAACAATGTTAATACTTTAATACAATTTCACTAAAAAATTTTCTGAGCAACCAATGCTATATAAATGTTTTATCTCATACATAATAGTATTTGAACTGAAAACATAGAAACAGGAATCTCATCTAAAGTGGTAAAAAATGTCAACTGGAAGACTTCAAAAATCTTTTACACAAGCGAAATTCTGATTAATTCCACCAATTTCACAGAACTATGTAGCATATGTGCCCATAATGGTATTGTGGTGTTATCCCCATAAGGGTCGGACTCTTCAACCGTTATATTTAGCCCCCTCGATACTCCACACACCCCCAACAAAATTGTTATAAAAATGAGGCAAAATGGGGGAAATTATATTAGAGAATAAATTGAGGAGAATGAAAAATTACACAACCGAAGTTCTCATTAATTCCACCAATTTCACAGAACCATGTAGCATATGTGCCCATAGTGGTATTGTGGCGTTATCCCCATAAGAATTGGACTCTTCAACCGTTATATTTAGCCCCCTCGATGCCCCGCATAGCTCCAACAAAATTCTTATAAAAGTGAGGCAAAATTGGGGAAATTATATATGAGAATAAATTAAGGAGAATGGGAAAATTATTGGTTGCCTTCCCTGTCCTATCGGTCCCAGCCGGAACTATGTATCCTAGCTGGCGGACCTTTGACACCTATGCTATACCGTATTTTCACGCAGCTTTAAAATGTGTAGTAGCCCAAAACCAGTTTGAAGCTGTTCTGTCGAAATTGAAAATAAACATAGAAACTAGTTCGATATTGACTGGACTAGCTTAGGCTAGTTAATTTGTCTAGCCATTTAATTTGCGTATATAAGTAGGATATCACAAGTATGTATATGCGCCATCTTAGCTCCTATGTGTCTGTTGTTCTTTCCCTCGACGCAGTAAGTATGATACTGCGCCGCCATCTTGCTCTATCCTGCTTGTTATATGTGTTTGTTAATAAAGATTTACTTGGTTTTCTTTACGAAACGGAGTAACGAAACGGGCCTTATGTTGATGAACACGAATGTGATCGTTTGGTACTCGCAGCGAACAAAACAATCAACTGAAGGAGGGCGACGGTCGGCGGACGAACAACGCCCAAGCGCTCAAGGGCAAGGCAGGTCAAACAAAAGTCAAACAAACCATCGCCAATTCGACTCGAATAGCGCGTCTATAGGACAGTTAAATTACTGTTCCATCAACCATTGTATTCAACATCTGCGCCGCAATCAAGATCCAGGGCACGGCCTTTGCCGAATCATCGGAATGCTATCGTCAGCATTCATCAGGGCAACCAAAGATAGCCGGCAACTAAGCTGACCAGGGAAGCCTGGAGGCGAGAAAAATCAACTTTACATCTGTATTGTGTAGCTGTAGAAGGACGTGACGGAGTCGGTTGTACCTACGATATTGTCAACCTGGTAATTCGACGGATCCTTGTGCCCGATGACAATCGAAAATCTCATGTCAACCACGCTTTTCGCGGACACCAGCGGCGAATTCGAAGTCAATCGGCGACAAACAACCGCGTCAACAATTCGCGGACCAAATGAATCTGTGTCAAACAACGGTGTCAACGAGCAAGCAATCATCTTCGTTTCCACTGGTGCAATGGCAACAGGATTAAGTCTTAACGATGAGTCCGGCGCGGACACCCAGTTACAGTCAGTTCATTTTCAAGATAACCCTTCTGGCATGGAAAACGATGTTAATTAATTCGTCACCCTGGTTTCTAGAATAGAGCGTCCGACGCGGGAAGCTAAACTACTGTTCTAAGAATCACAGAGTTTAGCAGCTGCTCAATTAGTGGTACCAAAGGCAACACGCCGTGGCGCCATTAGCACGAGAATTCAACGATGGATTCCGACGATCTGGTTTCAAATAATTATCTGGATCTCTCGGACTTCAGCGACAACGAGGCACTATCGAACAGTGTCAGTCGTTTTTGATTGACCATGGCAAAAGTGCTGCAACCGCCAGATCTTGCCTTGAAACAACGTTCGGTCAAGTGAAGCATCAATTGGCGGCTTCGACTGGACAACAATCAGCTGTCTAGGCCACGGTGCGCTTATTGCTACCCATTTCCGGAGATATCGAATCAAATCCAGGTCCAGTCCACTTGCATAGCCTTAGCAAGGCAGGAATCGTTCAAATTCTCTCGACAATCCACTAAGATGAAGCAGATTTCAAAACGTCCTCCAGAAAGAAAGGCATGGTCGTTCTGCTGGGTACGCATACCAAGAACGCAGCGTCCTCTCGCACAACTACTGTTTCAGCCAACAACATACGCGCAACTATCAACACCTGAGGAAGTCAAATCGATCAAACTGCCAAAAGATTTTCGGAAATACGCTGGCATATGGTTCGATCAAATGGATCTTTGGCGACGCCCCAGAACCAACGAGGCTTAACAGCTTTTTGCCAGTTCTGCCCACACATATCCTCAAAAGTGGAGTCAATGTCAAATATAGTTACCACACGATCAACGTTATCTCTATTCGAACGAAAACAGAGACAGTTATTAGCCGAAGAAATCTGAGAACAAAAACCTTCGGTCGCGCTGAATCTACAACAGTTTCCACCCAGCAGCGACAAACTCGTTCCATATCGACTTCCGAACTGTTACCAGAATCAGTTCGCATTGTTCTGGTCTCATTATCACAATTAATGACCGACACAGTGGCGGAAACAGCTCATCGTATAATGGAACAGGTGATTCACGGTGGCACACGCTGCAGTGTGGTCTGTCAAAAGGACACCTGGCGCCGCGAGATAGAACAAATGAAACGTCGGATGGACCAAATGTGCGCAGTGGTCAACCAATTGCAGATTCGAGGCTGATTCAATCAATGCCGAAATAGTGACTCCGATCGCAGTCCTGATCATCATTTTCGTCGACAGTGATAGTTTCATCATCCCAGCGATAGCTGACGGAGTAAACTCGACTCGCATTGTCACCAAATCAATCGGCACAACACTTATCGATACTGGCAGTAACAAAAGTATGCTGCCGCTATTCTTCACTTTTCCAACATCAATCCGTTGGAACTGCGAGAGCAACCAAGAATGCCATACCGATTATAGCATACGATTTTCAGACACTACAATTCTGGTTGGACTGCGCTGGGACAAACTGCAAGCATTATGCATCATTTACCTTAAGATGTGTGCAGCAGGACCGGATTTTGTCACAGTCTGCCGCGGCTCTAAAGCCATGCTTGGCTAGCCGCGGTCAGCCAGTGCGACATTTTTTGGGCCGAGCCAGACCCTACAAATATATTTAGCTAATATCAAAACCTGAGAGACCACTCCCGGCTCGGAAAAACATACTAGCATAGCTTGTCTATTTATGAAAGGCCGGATGTCGCTGTACCTTTTTGTCACAAGCCGAAAATGGCTCTGTGACAGAATCCGGCCCTAGGTGCATCTTAAGATAAATGATGCATTAAAAGACCAATTGGCATTGTTCAACGAGGAGAATCGCTCTGGCAACTCCACTTCACGTCGTCAAGAAATCACGTCGTCACACCGATTATGACCTTCTGATGACTATCGTCGATTCAACCTCAGTACGTTGCCCGACCGCATTACGATGCTGACCCTTAAACACATCACCAACGAATTTTTCGGATGTCGAGTCTTCAGCAAGCTGGATTGCGTCAAAGTTTTGCATTATAGATTCCAATAGCATAGGAAGATGCCTAAAAGATGGCTATCGCAGGGCTATTCGGCACGTTTCTGTACCGACGCATGCCAGTCGGTCAGCACAATGTTCACAAACGTTGCAATGTCTGATAGACCACATTTTCTGCGATATGCCACTCGTCAAATCGTGCATCGACAATACTCACGTCGCAATCGTTCTCGAAGACAAGCCTCGCGATCATTTCAACCACACATTCCCCTATCTCGAATAATATGGATTCAATTTCAGATGAGCCAAATGCGAATTCTTCAAGCCGACAGTCGAATCTGACGGTTTCGAAGTATCTGCGAATTGAATCTGCCCCCTCGCTCTCGATATCGACGCTATCAACCGTTTACCGCAGCCAACAACAATCAGCGAGTTATGACGATTCCTAGGCCTCTGTGGCTACTCCAGAATCGCCACTATGCTCACCGACTTAAAAATGGCCAAATTAACCAAAGGATCAAACGTATCAAAGTCTGCGAAATCGAATGGTTCGATGGAACCGAAACGTCGTTTCATACTCTAAGACACGAGATCTTCATGTGACCGATGCTTGGTTGTACGCGATATGATGCTCAAATTGTCCTCACGATGTATGCATCGAATCAAGCGGCTGGTGCAGTTCTTCATCAAATTCTCTACCGTTGCGTCTAATCGATTTCTTTTCCCGAAAGTTCAGCGACAGCGATCAGATGAAATCAAGGTTCGACTATGAACTGCGGGCAATTTTTCTTAGCCTCAAACATTTTGACTGGCTCTTCAGTCAGCCAGTGACTCTATACACAGGCTATACGCCGCTGGTCTGTTGCTTTAACATGAAGAATCCGAGCCATCAACAGTGCCGATTGCTTTGCTACATATATCACTGAATTTGACATTACGCTTTAATACGTTGCTGATGTCAAAAAACATTGTCGCCGACCGCCTTTCGCGGTTTTACTGTAGTTCAAAGCTACGCCTACGATTAACGCATAGCACATGCTCAACTCGAGGATCAATATCTGCCTATGTTTTTAGAACAACATCACCTGCCTGTCCGATGATTGTTTTTCAACGGCAAACAAATCTGTTACGACGACAAAGATCATCCATTCCTGCCAACAATATACCGACAATGCGCCTGGTTCCACAGCCTCTCGCATGCAGGCTACTGGACCACGTTGGCAACGATTAACCAATTGTATGTTTGGCCTGGTATGAGGAAAGAGCATTCGCACTATGGTCAAAACTTGCGAGGATTGACAATGCGCGAAAATCAATCGCCATACAAAGACACCAATCAAGCCAATATCGGCGGACCAACGGTTTCACATGATTTACGTCTGCATCGTTGGTCCGCTATAGCCGAGCAACGACAACTGATATTATGGTCATGGTGATCGATCGGTGTTGTCGATGCCCGTCAGTGACAGTTCACTTTTAAGCGTCTACAGTTACCGATGAGCTGGTCTGCGGTCTGACCTTTGGAGTTATTCAAGCCATCGTCAGTGACCATCGAGCGAAATTCGAACCTTTCTTATAGAACGACCTAATTTCGAAGCTAGATATCAAATGGCGACGTACAACAGCGTATCATGCGCTGTCAAACGACTCCATCGAACACTTCCACCGTAGAAGAATGCCCAACGCGCACGGCGCAACTGGATCGTTATTCTCGGCATTCGAAGCACTGTCAAAGGCTCAGGATTGAAACCGACACAGCTCACTTTGAGAGATCGCGTTCACCTTCCTGGATCATTTCTCGACCACACAAAGGAGCCGCTATCAACGACGTTCGCTCAATTCGCCCACGTTTTTGCGGCAAAGCATCGACGTTATAATACCGCGTGATCGAAAGCGTATACTTACAATGTTGTACATTCCATGTGATTTGACAAAGGCGAAGTTCGTTTCGATTTTAAGCAAAACAACGTACAACGTCCTGGAGTATCATTACATAAGACCGTACAATGTGTCACAATGTCACCGAAAATCGTTACTATAAACAGCGTATGTCGGGTGGACCCAATTTTCGCTCGATCGTGTGTAACTCGCAATCACCTGGTCACAGGACGAAAAACCAATGATCGCCACGATTTTCCATCGTCAGCGACTTCGCACGAAGCCGATACGCTCGACTCGATAGTCCGATAAAAATTTTCTGGTTATGCGACAGTAAAGCAAGGTCACACCCATCTACCATCCTATTTTGCTATTTTGGTTAAAAACCTGTTACCGAACGTTTTTTGATGAACTGTAATTCGGCGCAAAACTATTCACGAACACACAGCTCTATGATAAAAATCCAGTTAATTTGTGTTCCCGAAAGTTCATCGAAAATTTCCGAATTTTTTGCGAACGAAAATCTATTGTATTTGGATTAGGATGGCTTTGCTCGCAAACACTGCGAGCTAAATCACATGATCGATAAATTTGTGACATCAATGTTACATTAAATGTGTTTCTCGAACAGATACAAATATAAATGAATAGCTCACAGGCTACACGAATAACCGTTTTCTGTAAATTGAAAATCGTCTCAAAATTCTGTTCGAACGCAAGGTGTCATTTTGTTACTTGTATCTGATTTTGCCAATTTTCTTTTCTCGAAACACCAATGCAATTTCCGCATTTGTTCCATAACAAGAGTTTGCTATTCGCCATCGGCTATTACAAAAGACAATAGTTGATAGGCGCAGCTTAAGTTTACGCGTGCATTACACTTTGTGGCCAGCACTCAAGGTCCTGCTCACAGGTACACCGCCCGAGGACAAACGTTTAGTTTCCGACGACGTTGCGATAAATTCTTCCGTGTACTGGATTGTTTGCCTTATTCAACCGCACTCACACGCGACGATACAATCCCACCAATGACGGTGATACTAAACGTCGGGGCATCCCTCACGCAATTATCGAAGGCAACCGCTGTTTGCAAAGAACGCGAAATGGGACATGTTCATCACCACCAGCACTGGATGCTACCGCGCAGCTTCAATCGTCAACGATTCCACAGTCAAGTCTGCCGAAACAATTCGAACGCCGATCGGCTTCACATATAGGTTCGTTTCACTGCTGATATACTTCGTTGATCCGAGCTTCGCTTTTCCCATGGGGACTTATGTAGCAGCGCAGAACCAGTTTGAAGCTGCTCGACCGAAACTGAAAATAAACATAGAAATCGGTTCGACATTGACTGTATTTTCTTTGGCTAGCTAATTTGCATAGTCATTTAATTTTACTATAATGTAAAAAACCATCTTCGGTCTTAGGTTTCAGTAGTTCTATCCGTCATCGCAGTAAAGTCTGATGATAGTTCTCGCCGCCATCATGCTCTTTACAGATTATTGTATTTATTTAATAAAGATTTACTCCTTGGTTTGTTTACGAAACAGAGTAGGACCAAAGGGTCTTACAAATGTTATACCTATAATAATAGATGATAACTTGAAAATGTCTAAAATGTGTCTATCGTTATGTGATGTGGTTTTAATTTTAAGCAGCGGCATCCTTGAAAACTAGGTAACCATACGCGCAGCTACAGTAGAATTTTAACGGCGATCATATATACTAAGCAAGTTTTTCAAAATTTTTAGATGGTGAATTAAAATAGAGCCTAGGAAGGCTCAGGTTTAAACACTTTGTGAGGTGTGTTCGGATTCTGAGTGCACGGTTTCATGCACAGTGCTATTGTTTGAGTTCCGCCATGTGAATGCTGGTATATTATTTAAACTCAAGTGGTAGCAATATCGCGCAATATCAAAATATCGTATAATAAGTTATTAATTTGAGTGCAAAGAGTAGTTATTTATAGTAATAGATATTTCTGCATTGATTTCCATTCGTTTGTTGAGCATCGAGACCTGAGGTGGCGGTAAAAGCCATGGACACGTTTGTTTCAGAATGACATGTATTGAACAGTATTCAGCAAAGAAGCAGTGAGATTAATAGTTAGTTTTAATTTCGCTTTCAAATTAACACTTTCATGCGTGTCTGAATTTATGTATCGAGCACTGTTTGACAAAGTGAAGCCCGCTCCGTGCTTCGAACACGTATTGTTTAATTGCAAGTAGCGTATGTAAACCACCGAGCTATCTAGAAGGTGATGTTCGGTGCCTTAAGAAATTTTTCCAAACAGCACACGAGAAAACGTACAATGCGATGCAAACTACTATGCGCTGTTGCAAGTCTTCAGCGTTGGGCATGTAAGAAGGCTAAGCCCATACATAGGCGACTTCCGAAATCCCCGAGGGGGATAGCGGGTCCTTCGGGAGGATTTGCGGCCTCCCAACGGTATATCAGCCGGTCGGCGGGCAAGTAGACGGTTTGTCAGGGGGTGTAAATTTTTAATTTTTTGGGACTCAAAATTTGTCGTAATTTTTGCCCCTTGTCGACCAAGTTTTCTTCCGGTTTTTGTCAATTTTCCTCTAATTTTTGCAATTTTCCCCTGGTTTTGATATTTTTCCAACATTTTCTGCAATTCCCAAAACCACAGCCCACTGCCATCGGTTTATGGGTGGATGTGGTTTGAATTGGGTGAAGGGGGTGCGGCGCATCAGGGGATAGAGATTGGTCACGTCTCGAGAGGATCGACTTCGCCTCGAGAGAGGGTGTCCAAGCCTAATGTGGATTATTTCCTCAGCCCTGTGAGTATGTATGGCAAACTCTTTTGGCCTAAAACTATTACAACTTTAAAAGAGTAAATAAACCGGTGCATTCATGCTTGAAAACATATTAATTTATCTGTCAAAATTTTGAAATGATGAAAGATTGATCATTTTCATGCTTGAATTTATCTCTTAGAAGGAACTAATATTGCTGGACCACGCAAAATCAGCGGAGCCGACAGTCACTAAATGGTTGTAGGTGTTAAAGAAAAATCTTACATACGGTTTGTCGCAAAATTTAGCGTTTGAATTGTTCTTCGAACAAGGAGTTACCTCTATAAAATTAAGAATATATGTGTATTATAATGATTGATATGCATGAATTGCACTTGGTCACGTATTATGTAGAATTTAAGTTTTACAATGATGCCGTCATTTTGAACAAAGCTATCCCTGATAGTTTTAGTTATATCGCACAGAAATCTTACATAATTTTTTACATTTTCAAAATAGCAAACAACTAATAATTTAGGCGGAAAACAGATACTTTGATGCGCTTGCGTATGAAAATTAAACTTTTGCGTATAACCGATTAGTATTTCAGTTTAAGTTTAATCGTTTATGAGATGGTTATAAAGTAAACGCCGTGTTATACATATAATAAAGACGCTTATTAAAGGGGTCAAAATTTGGTAGTATTTAAGAAATAAATGCGTTTTCTAAATGGCCATGCGCTAAATAACTGACATGTTAATGTGAAAAATATTTGCATGTCGCGGACTTCGGTGCGTGATGACCTACTATTTTTTGCGCTAAAAATATTATGAAATTTCATCGTTTTATGAGTCGAAAAAACACATACTGTTGCTTAAACGATACATACTT
The DNA here is from genome assembly GCA_030248225.1 of Trileptium ribeirensis. NCBI lineage: Eukaryota > Metazoa > Nematoda > Enoplea > Enoplida > Thoracostomopsidae > Trileptium > Trileptium ribeirensis. The sequence continues at coordinate 152,727 of JASANE010011314.1, forward strand.
TGAAGTATTTAGGCAACATTGGTGTCGTATTTGATAATGAGTGGATCTGGGACATTCCCAAATGTAGAATAACTACTATAGTGATCACGAGATCTGGCGATGAAACAAAGCAGACCACTTGACGAAATTCGAAAAATTCAATAGGGAAACAGGAAACACTAATTTATCAAATGATTGAGCGACAGCCGACATCGGGATAACAGTTTTCGGCGCTAGGCTGAAAGTCAGAAAAATATGATGCTAGAAAACCAATAATACACGTCTTCACAAAGCAGAACTGTTAACATGCTAGTTATACGAGAACTATAATAAGATGTGTGCAGTGATATTTAAAAAAGTGAAAGTTAATTTTACGTTTTCAAACAAAGTTATCTTTGTCTTCGATTGAGCCGATCTGATTCTATTTTTGGAGCCAAACTAGTTTTAGCTTAATCTATAACTGAACCAAAGTGTAGATGCATCAAAGTTCTGTGCAGGCATCAGTGGCGTAAATCCGTTAGCAATCTTTGCCAAATCTAACCCAAAAGAAGGTTTGATGATCTATGTACGAGGGAAATATGGCTAAATGTTTAGACCTCCTCATTTTGGCTATTTGCTGCCTGCTACTAGTGCACTAGTATTAACCAATTTTGATTTTTATGGCTTTAAACTATATTCTATAGGTCCACAGGTCTCTTTTAATATTTTTAAAAGCTAAAATTTTGATCAAAATTTGAGCAAAAGTTCGAGCGTGTGAACACGCCTTAACTGTCATCGTTCAAATTTATATGTGTTTGTGTTATGCCTTGCTTGATTTATGTGTATGCCATTGCATGTATTTTATATTTACCCATGTGGCGTACCTATGAAATAGCATATTTCGGTTTCGGTAGGAGCATAGCTTGAAGTGATCGAGAACAAGGAAAGTGAGACCAGGATATAGGGGATTTAGTTTTGAGGAACTAGACCAGGACATATTATCATGACATACGTTGGGTAGTTCAAAATCAGGATAAAAAATAAGAGGCAATCGGCCGCCCACCGAGAAGTGAACTGCAAGAGTCTGAAAGTTACGCGGGAAATTTGTTTTAGACTATATATGTAGGTAGGCACAGCGGGGTGGGTTTGCAGATTCTATGGACCTTTGGTGAGGGAATATCCCTGTCGGGTAGCAGCCACAGGTGTGCCATGTCTCCGGCCTCATTTTGGGTTGTGACCCATGATCTGTTTCCTCTGAGCCGTTCGAAAGATGACATATGGCTCATGAAATTTCAACCAAATATAAATACATCTTCCCAGACATATAGAGAAACGTGCAATGTTTGCACGGTAAGACATGATTTATATAGAAATTCAGAGAGAAATTTAGGGCATGGTTCATAGTTTGGAGCGCTTATGACTTATATTTTAAAGATTTTTAGTGATAGTTAAATAATTTAATAACAATTATTAAGAAATTCTTATTATCACGCTGTGTCATAATTTTGTTTTGATTTGAAGATCGGCTGTTTTCCAGACGTAAACAAATTGCTTAAGATCTCAGAAACAAATAAAAGGTAAAGGTTCGAACATTTTATCTTCGACCCAATTCTCCAGATGCCAAAGCATTGTGTCGAACTCTTTATAGGAGCCCCACTTGCCTACGATAAACCAAATTTACAAAGATTTCGGAACTTTCCAATTGGCTGTTGGTAATCGTTGAAATCAATTCAAAAAGGTGGGCGCTGCAAGATTGGCTCTCATTGAACGGCGACAAATCTGCTATGCTTCAATACAGGCAAAATTATCAAGTTTGGGCGTTATGTCCAACACTGCATTAGTTGCACTTCGGCAGCGCGTATTTCGGTCGACTCTCCTAACCGGCTCCGTCGCAGTTATTATTACGTTGTCTGGTTTGGCAGGGATTAAAGCTATGGATTTCGTCTTTATTAGTGGTACCGTGCATGCGTAGAGAGAATTGCCAAGGTCGTTACAACTGGTGCTAACCGTCGGACCGAAGACTGTAAGCACGGGTGAAGCATTAGGGATAAAGCAGGGGTTTATTTTCCGCGCGATTTAAAGTAGAGATTTAAGCGTAAGATATTTAATACTCGAAATACAATCCGGTTGAACGTAGCTAGTTCATATCATCCCTCGTATCTAATTTTTTGCGTCCTTTTTTGGCTACCGCTCTCCTTATAGAACAGCTACAATGTATGTTAGGTGTTGGAATTTTCTAGCCAACTCCTGGTTGAGTTTGGTCCGTGTGATTAGTTAGGATTGATAGTCAAAAAGATTCTGGTTACCAGTGATCATTTAGGTAGATTTGACAACAAAATCACTTAGATACGATAGATCCAATTTTTTTTGCTCGGTACTCATTCTGTGTTTGTGTCCGAAAGACTGACGTCGATAGGTAGGACGTAGGTCTTTGCGGCCCCACAATTCCTCATGGCGGGTGATAAAATTTGTTGCTATTTGTTGAGTTAAAAAATTTAGACCCGGTGTTCGAGCCGAGGGTTAGCCTCTGACCAACGCTAATATCACGCAGAAAATTCTATGATCGGAATTTCTTGAGTTTAGCGATGGTCGCTGTAGGAAGGATGTGCTCCTGTTTTTATTTCGTTTTGTTTTCTGTTAGGTTTTTTGTAGTTGCATTGGCTTCTTATTTTGTATTTCATATAGAATATGCACGTTGTTACACGGCATATGTCAACTTTAAGGACTTGCTGTTTCCCGCTGGAAAATTATATTTTATGTTGATGTGTGTCTTAATAGAAACACATAAAATTGTTTGTTTTTTAAACTCATTTTCAAACTCCGGATATTATATTTTATATATAGAAATTGCGTCTTTGGGAAGGATGACAAATTGAGTGTTTGGAAACGGAAAAATTTAGAAACTGGAAATGTTGGAAAATCGGGAAAGGGAAAACTCTGAAAGGTGGAAAGGAAACGAGAATCCTCAGGTGACATGTTACACCATGACAAATCATGATTTTGTTTGCGCTACCAGCACTGAGTTATAAATTGAGAGCTGACCAATGTGGTTTAAGAGAATGACATAAGTTTGAAGTTCAAGTAGAAAATTTTACTCGAAATATTCAAACTCAAACTCTTAGTACATTCCCTTTTCCCGTCGCAATATTTGGGTTGATGCAGTAACCAATAACAATGCTATATGGTTGGTGCAGAGATAAAAACACCAAGTGTGTTTACCGAAGAACCTGGTGCTCGAGGGACGCGTCCGGGTGCCACAGCTCTAAATGCAGCCGTGGTCCGGCTACCTTAATAGCAGGCTTCGTGCAATCTTCTAAATAAGTGTGAAACAATGCCTTCTCAGTAATTCAAACTGAACTTATATAATAATTTTAACCTAAGTGACGTTTCGGTGCAGGCTCTGAAAATTAAAAGTCATTTGGCGTTGCTTCGGTGGCGTCAAACATAAAAGGCCACGACAGTCTCAGGTCTTGAATATAAGGATGTCACCAGCTTTTATAAGAATAAGCAAGGCCTAGCGTTTGGCGGCAAACACATAGTGTTTACTATGTCCCTCCCAACGACTTTTACGCTTAATAAATAGTGTACAAACTACGCCTCTGAAACAGGACCAAGGGAATATTTGAAAGAAATCCGAACAGTTTGAGGACACTGAGTGTATCGCCGTGCCTACCAAATCTACATAACAGCTAACCGGTGGAGTTAAGTAAGGCTCTTATAGCGGTGCCCTGGTTCATTTAATGTAACTTAGGCTAAACACGACTGTGTAGAGCGTTTTTGCACTAAAAGTGCGATTATGCAGCGGCGGAGCTGCCCACTGTGTTGAGCCGAAGTAGCATCAGTTCCGAACTTTTGTAGAAGAACGAATGGGCATTTAAACTTTCTAGGATAATCAAGTCAAATTTACTAATAACTCTAGATCCAAATTTGTCATAGGGTTAGACGTACTAGCAAACAATATATTCTATGTACTAGGACCAGTTCTGGCCCTAAGGGATCCCAGCTGCACCACTCTCAATTTTCACTGTGGTGCCCGGACAACCCCGGCTTACACGATTCCCCGGTGGACCCCAGTCTGACCGATGGGAACCGCTTAGCTTAGGCCGGCTGCCGGCGGGTTTACCAGGGTGTTCGGCCCGGCCCCTATGATGGCCCACGTGTCTAATAGTATGGACGTCCCCCTGAGGGAGGGTCATTCCCTAAGCCTGCTCTTAGGTAATAAGGCTGACCCGTCATTCCCTCAATTCCTACTATTGGAGCCTAAGCCATGTTCTAAAGTTGAAGTTTCCTTGGCAGTAGCGTCCGTTCTCGAAAGACTGGGATAAGACGAAGGGTTGGTCTGTAACCCTTAAGTCACAGAGATATAGGTTTTATCTTAGTTTGATGCAGGGCACAGCTAACTGGGCATTGTCTATCTACAGTAATTGAGGGTTGTTCTGAATGCGGGGTGAATGCTTGCCTTTGTGGCACTTAGGGCCCTACGAGCCGAAACGAGTTACTGACGGGGGCGGGCAGGGATGCTGGCACGAGCAGAGTTAGCTGAAGCGTTAAGAAAATTAAATTGACTGCAGGGGTGAAACTGCGTATGATTTGGGTGGGGCCGTAATTTGACTATAAAGCGGTAAAGCAAACCCTTAGGTGGGAAGCAGGGCTAATGCGGCAGATAAACTGTAGGGTGGGCGCGAGCAAGATGGGATGACGGCGTGCAGAAACGGGACGGACTCTTAGGCCAAACGGTGTTGAACATACCTTAGAGGGACCTACGTTTTCGTGCAACATGGTGTGCCTTATTCAAATCAAGCTATTTCGGCTACCCAAGTTAACACGCAAATATCTTTTATTTGTTGGTTTTCCCTTTTCTTGGCACAATAAAACATGAGCACACCTTTATAAAAACGAAAGTATTACCCGCGTGGTGTATAGAACAATGGCGTTAATTACATCAAGGTGGGCCAGGACCAGAGCTCACGCGCGCGGTCCTGGGCCCAACGATACATAAGCTATTAGTTTAAAAACAACAGAAATTTGACCCCCCTTTTTTCTTTGCAACTCCCTTGGATGACGAAATGATTTTTCGTGAGCACCAATTGGACTCTTTTCGAAACGCGGAACCCTCAACCCAAAATTTGCTATTTAACTTCTGCTCCTTCAGTTTACCTTCACACCAATCATGTAAAATGTTATCATCGTTCTTAGTACCAACCTAAGTTTCCTCTCGAATTGCCTTGCTCCAATCGTAGAAGCTCGGGCGCGGCACTTACGGGAGCGAGAGGTATCCAGTGGACACCCCAGCACCCGCAAGGGCTACGCCTGTTACTATGCCTAAGCGAGAATATTAAAACTCTATAGGACATCTCGGGCGGGTCTCTTCCACGCGTCCGCAGTCGAAGAGACCACCCGACACCACCATGGCTCCCAGAATGTGGCCCTCTTATTCTTTCATTTAAATTTTGAACGGCGATATCCCTGAATTATCTTAAAATCCTAGGCGTGGCAACCGGCAAACATTTGACTCGAAATTTAGCGAAGCGGCCTTCACTAAACAACCGAGATACGTTGTAAAATACTTTAAATAATTCACCCCTGGGCACTAACAATAATTTCAGCCCAGTGGGTGGGGAACCAGTCGAGCGCGGGTGTACATTCCTATTTTTATTGAAATTTTGGCACGATTTTGACCACAATTTTGTCCAACGCTCAACCCACTCTTCGCAGCGCGGGCACAGCACTTACGGGAGCGCGGGGCATCCGACGGATGCCACAGCACTCGCAAGGGTTGTCCCTTGTCCTAGCCCTGAGCGAGAACTCGAAAAATCTGTGAACGAAGACCTCGGGAGGGTTTCTTCCGCAAGTCTGCAGCCGAAGAGCCCACCCGGGCAAATCAAAAGGAAAGAAACTGAAAAACTGGCGACAACCGCCGAAAACCCGACCAAATTTTGTTGGTGACGATCTCGACTGCTCCCAGCTTCGAAAAGTGCCATCTCCTTTTATATCAACCGCGGCCCCCCTTTCTTTGCTGCCATATATTCTAAATGCGAAAGTTTTCAAAACTGTGGAAAGATGTCTACATATATATATTGTAACAACTTAAACGTATTATAACGACTATCAGAACAAAGAAACAGTAGAAACAAAGAGAAACAACAACGCTGCACCTAACATAGATAGACGTATATATAAACCAGCTCCCAGCGGGCACTCAACGACGTGATGGCCAGCAGCAGCACAATTTGGCCGATGTGTGCCAAAGAGACAACACCGCCCGCTGGTCGGTGCGGCAAAATTTTAAGAGCCAAATATAACGGCGCCCAGGGCGCTGGTTTCTCATAGGGAAATCGGCACGTTTTTGCCGATGTCTCGTGAACGAAAAACAGCAGGCGGTCGGGGGCAGGACGATAATCATGCCCTGGCAGAACGGCTGGTGGAGAAATTGAATTTAAATTGTATCTCCCACGAGAGGCCCGTTAGAAGCCATTTTAGGCGTGCAAAATCCACAATTTTGGTGTCCCATTTGGGTTTAGAGGATCCTGTGCGGACCCGCGGGGGTGGGCAGCCCCGATTTTCAACCAAACAGTTAGGGTGGGACACGACAAGTGTCCCGGGTTCCAAAAATCAGGAACCTTTAATTATTTTGGGTGCCTTTTTGGACGTAGAAAATTGGAGGCTTAAGCGCCTGTTCGGGGGTCCGTAAGTACTTAGGGGAACCAAATTTTTGACACGCGTGAACAATTTGGCACCCTTAGAGAGTCTCCAAGATGGTTTAGTCACCCCCCTTCCCCTAAATTTGGTAGAAAATTTGAAATTTGGACTTTTAGTGTCCCACCTTAAAATTGTACCCCGGAGATTTCGCGTCCCGTGATATTCGCTGTTGCATATTTGCAGAGCTGAAGATACTTCGCTATCCCAAAACGATCGACTACTCTGCCCACTTCCCACATAAATGCTTACACCTATATGTACACTAGATAGGCATAAATGCGGCGCAGCTACTAACGATTAAATGTGATCCCATGGCGTGTGCGCTGGGACCGGGCTCATGGCGGCCAAATTTGCTCTTGTAACCAAGGATTCCTGAAACATCCGTCGGTCCCCGGCCCCTCCGAGCGCACACCCGTTCTTCGCAACAAGTACACTAAAAGATTCAAAACAATTTATGCACAAATTATTCTTTCAATTCAATTTCACAAGGATCGACCGGACACCCCTAATCATGATACTTTTCCTTTTTATTTTCGGTGCCAAAATCATCCCGAGCACCCTGCGGGCGGTGGACTGTGACTTTGCAAGTACAATACAAATGAGGTACAATTGTTTATTTTATAACAACAGTAATAACATGACACAATTATTATCTTATACGGAGGTCACACTCCACCGGTATCCGGTCGTCCATTCCCTTTTCCCTACAAATTTTAGTGTAATTTATGCGTTTTATCATTTTCCTAAAAATTGGGCTGTTACACTACAGCCACTATCTAGTGTAGAGAAATTGGTCGCGTCTTTGATGAACCTTAAACCCAGTTAAGTTTCTAATTCGTTCTCAATGGCAGGTATGTACAACAGCAGTTACACATAAAATTTGCCTGGGTTTCATTTAGCTTTGGAGGATTGGACAATGCACACGCACCACAATTTAACTCTTCTTTGAGGCAGATGATATTAATATAGGTTTGCCTTAGTCAAAAACTCAGCACTCACTACCAGATACTCTATTTAGGAACATAATACATGGTATAGCATGCAACCCACAGGTTGAAAATTATGTGCGCGAGCGAGGCAAAACCATCGAAATATTTCATAGCGACTTGATCGCTGAGTTTTGGATCAAAACGACGCCGACGCACAGATGACACACAAGCACAACCGACCCACAAAAAGCACCCAGCCCACACAAAACCAAATTTTCTTTATCCCCTCCTTTGGATATTTTCTTTATTCCCCCCCCCCCCCCCCCCTTTTCAAGCATGACCTTTCCCTAACACCCCACCTCTAAACTCGCGAGACTGGAAAAGAACTGATTGGGCAGCAATCACCGCTTCTCTTAAGCTTCACATATAGCAATCGCAGGTATAGAGGTGTAAAACTTCAGATTCCGTCCTTTTTGCCCGAGTTCCCATGATTTGGTTTTTTTTGTTAATGTTTAATATTTAGGTTCCTCTTTTTGTACATATATCTAGTCATCGGCCACGACGACTTCTGTCCTCGCGTTCGTTTACACCAGATCAAGATCTGTGAAGTATCAAAAATATGAGCGTTGGTGTACTACGCATATAATGGCAATGTAGCACACCATACGCACGCAAGCGTCGGATTCGGGCAGTCTTATCTTATATACAAATGTCCATGGCTTATGTCTCACACAGTCTTTTTACCGGTGGTAGCCGCGGCAGCCATGCATGATACCACCTCAATTCCACTCACTTTTTCATCACCAGGGAATTCTCTTCCCCAATACTTCATCGTTCAGCGTGAACTCCTTTTCCTTCTTCCTATTATTCTGTCACACCATGCCTCTCTACAGGCTATTCCCCCCTAGGGGGACTCCCAGCGGATCACCAAAAATATACACTTCTGGAGGAAAGAAAGGATAAAGAGAAATAAGGAAAGCAATATTATGTGCGAGCGAGCAAAACCATGAATATTTCTAGCGCTTGGTCGTGTTTTGGTATTTTCTTTATTTTTTATTTTCTTTTTTTCAGCCCTTAGCCCGCCCGGACCAGACACACTAAATATTACTTAGTATTATAGGGGTAAACCGGGCGGGGAAATGAAGAACCGTGATAAAGAAGAACTTAGAGTTTCGGACGTGCATTTTGGGCGAAGTAAAGGGCTAGGTTTGGAACGTGACATGATTGATTGCAAAACGAAGGTAAAATTAAGCATGCTCCAGAAAGTCATAAGTGTCAAGATAATCAGTGGAAATTTATAAATTAACATAGAAAATGTCGTGAATTTTAGACAACGTTGGGCGCCGTCTGTGACCAAGCAGGTGGCTATATCGCGTCTCCTGTGATATACAGTTAGCGTAGTAACAAACCTATTATAAAAGATCGACAAATATTTCGAGTAACGCGAAGCTTAAATTTCATACATGAACCTGCTTCGAGATATCGGGAAGAGAGGACTCTTTCGACCTTTCGACCTGCTTCGAGATATCGGTAAGAGGGACTCTTTCGACCTTTCATGTGGTGTTCGGACGGTGGATGTGGGCTTGGTTGATATGTCATAGGGAGGTGGGGGGCAGGTCGTGGTGTGCGACGTCTGGGGAGCACTCACCCTACCCCTGGGTCATGTCACCTTTAGGCTTAAGTATGCGTATGTATGAGAATCTTTTCAGTTTCCTCTGAAGTGAGCTGATTTAGCTAGTACACTCATTAAGGTCGTATTTCTTATTGAATTCTTAATTTCGGATATATAACGTATATTTTTGTCGATTAATTGCTTATGGAGTATTAGTTTTGTAACTAGTGATGTCAGCGACATAGACCAGTTAGTAAGGAGCCGCCTGAGCTTGTTGACAACCATCCGCTCATTTCGTTCTGTAATGTCAAATTGTTTAGAACACTTCCCTAAAAAGTTATTCTAGACAATTTCTTCAATATGATAGGAATCTGAAGTCTGTTGTATGTGGAACAACTCCTGTAATATTTACTGTTTATTTAATTTCTTGTATGTATTATATTTTTTAAATAAACAATTGTTTCGCCAGCTGTTTTTCACATGCTTGCGTCTTCAAGCACATACCATTAGGTTCAGATTAAAATAGGTTTACTTAGGAATCTGACAGTATTCCGTCCCCGATTATAAACATGTTGTCTGTGAGCGACAACAACCGAAAATCTCATTAAATTTTTATTCAACATTTATTCCGATTTGCAAATTACTTTTTTTCGAAAGTTTTCTATAGTTTAGCGGTTAATTTTTTGTGTGATGTTTAAGATATTTAGTTGGATTTACTAGTTACATCTTTATTCCTGTCTAGGTTGGGTCGTTTGCAATGGTTTAGGCATATTTTGTAGTGTTCCGGCTTATAGCATTAAATAGCATTAATATCCTTGGCAGGGTAACCGTATTTCCGGTTCCGCGAAAATCGCTTTTCGGTTGCAGTTTCGGCAAAAGGCAGAAAATATACCAGAGCCGGAATTCGGGTTTAAAAATTTTTGTTTGAAATTTTCCACATTTTTAATCTATCTGTGATCCAAACATATGTAATATACACAATTATCAAGCTCCAATACATTCGAACAAATGAAAAGATTAACTCAGCAAATTGCCGTGTGAAACGGAAGTAAGACACATAATTTCAGCAGGAATTTTTATCTTAACCCGGCAGGAGTTTGTTAGCACAACAAAGCCAGCTCGATCCTTGTTATAGCTATTTTACACATTCAGGTATGTCAGGCAGTCTGCAAGGTATGCTAGAATTAAACCGGTCCATCTCGGTAACAGAGTATGGATAATTTAGACCTATTTTATTTAGCTGTGGGCATGGCTAATAAATATTTGAATAAGCATTTGAATAAACATAGAGAGACGTTATACCCGCCGTTATATCTGGCTCATTTGGCGATGTTAGCGCGGGAGCGTTCACACTGAATATTATATCTGGTATAAAACCGTAGAGCAAAGCGTTTCTTCCTGGAAAAGAGATGTTAATGGGAATACTTTGAAGATTATATATTTTTATTCGATGTATGTTTTCATTGTAACTGAATATTAGATTTGTTGCGCCGACAATTTCGCCAATACTACGATTTGTAGCTGCAATTAGCTCTTCGTCATTTTTATAATGACCTTCTGTGACTGTAACGGAAATCCAACCAGTTAGCTGACTAGCATCGTCTTGCGTGTTTTCGCTGATATAAGTATTGAAAATTAAATCGCATTTGCAGCTGTACGAAACTTTTGTGCCTTCTGGCTCATCTTTATGATTGTCACACTTCTTTTTATCTTCATCCACTTTTGTTTTATATTCCTCTGTTCTTTTTTCTATATGTCCTTTAATCGTTCAAGTGTTTCTTGTTCGAACTTCGAATCGATGTTGTTGCAGAATCTTTTATTCCCTTTGGTCTCCATTTCAGGATGTTTGTTCAGCATTTTAGTTTTATAATTCACGCTTTTCGGATAATCGCCAATACCTCTATGAACAGTACAAATGCATGATGTAATCAAATCTTGCAAAACATTAATATAACGATGTGTAGAGTTGGCGGAGAGATATTTCAGAATCTTTCCTCTTAGAGTTCTAATAATCTTTCAGCATAATTTGCATTGTAAACTTTATTGGCCCAAAAATGTTTAACATTTAGATGCATGAGTGTCTTCTCAAACTCTGCCTTAAATTCTGTACCATAATCTGTTCGTACTACTCGAGGCGATATGCCTGCAAAACATGAATATAACGATGTGTAGAGTTGGCGGAGAGATATTTCAGAATCTTTCCTCTTAGAGTTCTTCGGTATCCTAAGAAGTTGGTATCCGCCGTGATGCCAACATCGGTCCCCCCGATGTTGGCATCACGGCGGATGAAGTATTTGTATTGAGCGACGACGCTCAGCAGTCATCGGGGGACGACGGTGTGTCCAGGGCCTGAGTGTGGCTAGTGCTGCCAACAATTTTATTTCTTCAAGTTTTAACATTGCATTAAATAATAACGTTTTATCTTATACTGTTAGTGCTAATTCTAATGTCTATTATACCGAACATTGTTATAACACTCAGTCGTTTGGAAATTCTGTTGATAAAACTATAATGTTAGTTCAAATGAAAATTGTGTCAAACATGTCTACAAAGTATTTTCTGGTCCTGCTGAAAAACATGCTATACTGCTAATACTCATGGACGCATACGAAATTCAAAAACATTATTCGTGTTTTTTCTTCAATTGTCGCAGCATTATGAATAAACTGCATCTGTTGCATTTAACGCTGCATGCGCAACGGTATCCAGAAGTGGTCATGCTGTGCGAGACGTGGGCGTCCCCGGGTATTGGTGACAAAGAGCTAAAGATAAAAAATTGTGTCCAATTCCGCTCAAATAGAGCCAACAAACGTGGAGGCGGGGTCCTTATTTATGTAAAGAGATCTACAAATTTGCAGACGATACAAAAATATGTCGTAGAGTGTACAAAATACACGGTGACATTGATAATGATGACATGATGACCGATCTGGCTGGTGCAGCACAGTGGGTAGCTGACTCTTTGGTTGAGTTCAACGGGTCGAAATGTAGCTGTTTGCATATTGGTCATAACAATCCTAGGTATAATTATAGCATTAACAACACGGCTATTCCAAACAATTCAAGCGAATGTGATCTAGGGGTTTGGGTTATGGACTCGCTGAAATCAAGCAAACACTGTTCCGAGGTAGTCAATAAATGTAATAGCATCATCGGGCTTATACGGCGTCATTTTGTTTATTTGAACATCGTCTCGTTCCTGCGGATCTATAAAGCACTGATTCGACCCCGGCTGGAATATGCTTCAACCAGCTGGTGTCCACATTACATTCGCGATATACAGTTACTGGAGGGTGTTCAACGGCGTGCCACGAAATTGGTGTCATCCATCTCTCACCTTTCATATGACGATCGATTACAGCGCCTCCGGTTACAAACGCTAGAAACACGACGAATACGAGCTGATTTACGTATGATATATCGGATGGCCCATGGCCTTGTCGATCTGCCGCTATCGCGCTTCTTTGAATCAAACAGTAACAATCTTCGTGGACATCCTTTAAAACTACGCGCTCGATTCACTCCCCGTCTAAATTGTTCTCGATATAGCTTTAGCTACCGAACGGTTGATTACTGGAATAGACTATATACCTATTGAAATCGTTTATGCCCCTAACCTCAAAAAGTTAAAACAATTACTGCACACGTCTCGCTTATTGCCTGACCACTGAATACCGTTGCGCTGCTGCCGCCGTTGTTTGATGCGTTGCAGGTGCGAAAACACCAATCGTTATTCTCGCTCAGCCGACTGACACTCGGCTAGCTCTTGTCCGATGACTACAAATTATGATGATTACCGAACAAAGGCTACCAAATGTGGACAATGGCCGTTCAAAGTACGGATCAAAGTACGGATGTCTTGACCAGTCCGGCGAAAATCGTGTTCCGGTTGCGGTTCCGGCAAAGGGCAAAAACCATACCGGAATCGGAATTCCGGTTTAAAAATTTTGTTTGAAAGAAACTGCATTCTTGGCAATGCACTGTGTTTATTGAAACTGTGCGAGCAGCATCACAGTGTGTCTCATTTATAGCATTCTGATTAGAAAGTTATCATCATTATGATCTAACTGACGGGCACTGTTTGTCCAACGCTGGCCTAAACAGTGTCTCTGACCACTGATCAGAAAATTACCTTCTATCTATTATTTTCTCTTAGAATCATATAAACCAATAATTTTAAGTTTCCTACAGAAGAACATGCAACAAACGTATGTGTAGTAAAGGGAGGCGACTGGAGACAGAGCGAAAGTGTGTATTCTACGCTCCAAGCTTTGTAAGTACATTCGATTTGACGCAGTATACGCAATGGTGTATAGTGGAAGAAATTGTTTGCTCTGAATGTCCAAAAACCGACATATTTGATCGATAAATAAACATTATTAGCTTGCTCAGTCTCTTTAAAGTTTGAGAAATGCAATAATACCATCACAATACATTAAGTTTAATGTAAACGTTATTTTTAATGCATTTAAATCCACTATATATATCTTCATTTTTCCATCATCTGTTTTACTAAATTTCGAAGACCAGGTTCCGGTTGCTGGTTCCGGTTCCGGTTATTCCCTGGCCTTGACTGCTGAGCCATTTTCTTACGCCGTGCAAATTGACATCAATACTTTTATTTCTTGCCGCTTTCCATAACTTTTCAGCCGAAGAAAACGACCCTTCTCCTGATGGGGTATAAAACAGTTTTGACAATTCCTTATCCACACCATTTATTGTCATAACGCAAAATTAGAAACTAAACACATAACCGTCATATAATATATGTCATCATCTGTAATTTCTGGTTCTGATATAGCCGGCTGCTTTGAATTAGTTTTCTTGGGCGATAATTCGTCTCGCACTGCTTGTAACGTTTTGCCAAGTAGGTTTTTGCCGGGGTACTGAAATAATATTGAGCATATTGTAATAATTGCATATAAAGTATTAAGCAAGACTAAATTATATAAAAAACGACCTTAAATTGCATAAAAACAATTTTATGTATTATTGGTAGTGAATATACATATGAGATAAGGTCGTACCTTGCTTGGATGTCCGGAACCTTGCTTAAGCATATCTAACCCGTTGCCAAGTTATGTATCGAATGAAGTTGAAAAAACGAGCTGAGCGTCTTCTGTATCAGGTATAGGTTTTTCTTCATGTCAGCGTGCTGCTTGAATTTTGCAATCAGCGCTTTCTTAAGGTGTCCGAGCATGACTTCTTTCCAGGTTTTCGGAACTTGCTGCGCAAATTTGTGCATTATTTCGAAACATTTTCTCGGCGAATATGTCTGCTTGATGACATTGTACAAATCCAGATATAGAGAGCTTTCTGAGCTTCAACATACTGCTGACCACTCTTAAATCTTACACCGTCAACTTTTATTGGCGCTGTTGGAAAATTTGAGAAACAACTCCAACCTCTGCTAAAGAGCACAAGAATACTCTTTTCATCGTCGGCGCTTTGCCAAAGCATTGTGTCGAACTCTTTATAGGAGCCCCACTTGCCTACGATAAACCAAATTTACAAAGATTTCGGAACTTTCCAATTGGCTGTTGGTAATCGTTGAAATCAATTCAAAAAGGTGGGCGCTGCAAGATTGGCTCTCATTGAACGGCGACAAATCTGCTATGCTTCAATACAGGCAAAATTATCAAGTTTGGGCGTTATGTCCAACACTGCATTAGTTGCACTTCGGCAGCGCGTATTTCGGTCGACTCTCCTAACCGGCTCCGTCGCAGTGATTATTACGTTGTCTGGTTTGGCAGGGATTAAAGCTATGGATTTCGTCTTTATTAGTGGTACCGTGCATGCGTAGAGAGAATTGCCAAGGTCGTTACAACTGGTACTAACCGTCGGACCGAAGACTGTAAGCACGGGTGAAGCATTAGGGATAAAGCAGGGGTTTATTTTCCGCGCGATTCAAAGTAGAGATTGAAGCGTAAGATATTTAATACTCGAAATACAATCCGGTTGAACGTAGCTAGTTCATATCGTCCCTCGTGTCTAATTTTTTGCGTCCCTTTTTGGCTACCGCTCTCCTTATAGAACAGCTACAATGTATGTTAGGTGTTGGAATTTTCTAGCCAACTCCTTGTTGAGTTTGATCCGTGTGATTAGTTAGGATTGATAGTCAAAAAGATTCTGGTTACCGGTGATCATTTAGGTAGATTTGACAACAAAATCACTTAGATACGATAGATCCAATTTTTTTTGCTCGGTACTCATTCTGTGTTTTTGTCCGAAAGACTGACGTCGATAGGTAGGACGTAGGTCTTTGCGGCCCCACAATTCCTCATGGCGGGTGATAAAATTTGTTGCTATTTGTTGAGCTAAAAAATTTAGACCCGGTGTTCGAGCCGAGGGTTAGCCTCTGACCAACGCTAATATCACGCAGAAAATTCTATGATCGGAATTTCTTGAGTTTAGCGATGGTCGCTGTAGGAAGGATGTGCTCCTGTTTTTATTTCGTTTTGTTTTCTGTTAGGTTTTTTGTAGTTGCATTGGCTTCTTATTTTGTATTTCATATAGAATATGCACGTTGTTACACGGCATATGTCAACTTTAAGGACTTGCTGTTTCCCGCTGGAAAATTATATTTTATGTTGATGTGTGTCTTAATAGAAACACATAAAATTGTTTGTTTTTTAAACTCATTTTCAAACTCCGGATATTATATTTTATATATAGAAATTGCGTCTTTGGGAAGGATGACAAATTGAGTGTTTGGAAACGGAAAAATTTAGAAACTGGAAATGTTGGAAAATCGGGAAAGGGAAAACTCTGAAAGGTGGAAAGGAAACGAGAATCCTCAGGTGACATGTTACACCATGACAAATCATGATTTTGTTTGCGCTACCAGCACTGAGTTATAAATTGAGAGCTGACCAATGTGGTTTAAGAGAATGACATAAGTTTGAAGTTCAAGTAGAAAATTTTACTCGAAATATTCAAACTCAAACTCTTAGTACATTCCCTTTTCCCGTCGCAATATTTGGGTTGATGCAGTAACCAATAACAATGCTATATGGTTGGTGCAGAGATAAAAACACCAAGTGTGTTTACCGAAGAACCTGGTGCTCGAGGGACGCGTCCGGGTGCCACAGCTCTAAATGCAGCCGTGGTCCGGCTACCTTAATAGCAGGCTTCGTGCAATCTTCTAAATAAGTGTGAAACAATGCCTTCTCAGTAATTCAAACTGAACTTATATAATAATTTTAACCTAAGTGACGTTTCGGTGCAGGCTCTGAAAATTAAAAGTCATTTGGCGTTGCTTCGGTGGCGTCAAACATAAAAGGCCACGACAGTCTCAGGTCTTGAATATAAGGATGTCACCAGCTTTTATAAGAATAAGCAAGGCCTAGCGTTTGGCGGCAAACACATAGTGTTTACTATGTCCCTCCCAACGACTTTTACGCTTAATAAATAGTGTACAAACTACGCCTCTGAAACAGGACCAAGGGAATATTTGAAAGAAATCCGAACAGTTTGAGGACACTGAGTGTATCGCCGTGCCTACCAAATCTACATAACAGCTAACCGGTGGAGTTAAGTAAGGCTCTTATAGCGGTGCCCTGGTTCATTTGATGTAACTTAGGCTAAACACGACTGTGTAGAGCGTTTTTGCACTAAAAGTGCGATTATGCAGCGGCGGAGCTGCCCACTGTGTTGAGCCGAAGTAGCATCAGTTCCGAACTTTTGTAGAAGAACGAATGGGCATTTAAACTTTCTAGGATAATCAAGTGAAATTTACTAATAACTCTAGATCCAAATTTGTCATAGGGTTAGACGTACTAGCAAACAATATATTCTATGTACTAGGACCAGTTCTGGCCCTAAGGGATCCCAGCTGCACCACTCTCAATTTTCACTGTGGTGCCCGGACAACCCCGGCTTACACGATTCCCCGGTGGACCCCAGTCTGACCGATGGGAACCGCTTAGCTTAGCCGGCTGCCGGCGGGTTTACCAGGGTGTTCGGCCCGGCCCCTATGATGGCCCACGTGTCTAATGGTATGGAGGTCCCCCTGAGGGAGGGTCATTCCCTAAGCCTGCTCTTAGGTAATAAGGCTGACCCGTCATTCCCTCAATTCCTACTATTGGAGCCTAAGCCATGTTCTAAAGTTGAAGTTTCTTTGGCAGTAGGGTCCGTTCTCGAAAGACTGGGATAAGCCGAAGGGTTGGTCTGTAACCCTTAAGTCACAGAGATATAGGTTTTATCTTAGTTTGATGCAGGGCACAGCTAACTGGGCCTTGTCTATCTACAGTAATTGAGGGTTGTTCTGAATGCGGGGTGAATGCTTGCCTTTGTGGCACTTAGGGCCCTACGAGCCGAAACGAGTTACTGACGGGGGCGGGCAGGGATGCTGGCACGAGCGGAGTTAGCTGAAGCGTTAAGAAAATTAAATTGACTGCAGGGGTGAAACTGCGTATGATTTGGGTGGGGGCGTAATTTGACTATAAAGCGGTAAAGCAAACCCTTAGGTGGGAAGCAGGGCTAATGCGGCAGATAAACTGTAGGGTGGGCGCGAGCAAGATGGGATGACGGCGTGCAGAAACGGGACGGACTCTTAGGCCAAACGGTGTTGAACATACCTTAGAGGGACCTACGTTTTCGTGCAACATGGTGTGCCTTATTCAAATCAAGCTATTTCGGCTACCCAAGTTAACACGCAAATATCTTTTATTTCTTGGTTTTCCCTTTTCTTGGCACAATAAAACATGAGCACACCTTTATAAAAACGAAAGTATTACCCGCGTGGTGTATAGAACAATGGCGTTAATTACATCAAGGTGGGCCAGGACCAGAGCTCACGCGCGCGGTCCTGGGCCCAACGATACATAAGCGATTAGTTTAAAAACAACAGAAATTTGACCCCCCTTTTTTCTTTGCAACTCCCTTGGATGACGAAATGATTTTTC